>JANTPZ010000982.1:0-26091 GCA_025593235.1 Vachellia pachyceras | reverse complement strand
GGTGTTATCAATTGGCTTTGAGTTGATGGAGGTCAGCCCTTGATCTGGTTTTACCATGGAGTTTCTTAATCGATCTCACATAGTCTATACATTTTTTTTAGGAGGGGAGGGGCCGGATTGGGATTGTTAAAGCATGTTGCTTTCTAAATTTTACCAACATTGTTTTCTTATAAACTTTTTGTTTGCATTAGCAGCTTACTTTTCGCCACATGTTACCGAACTTCAACGAATGCTGGTGGGACAGTATTATTCTCGACATTTTGATCTGTAACTGGTTTGGTAAGAATTCAGAACCTTTTCTGGCTGTTGGTTAGGTAGTATATCAAGTAAAATAAAGCATGGAACTTTTTTGGGCTAAAACATGCGCCTACATATGGACTTATTTCATATCAAAGATTACATATTCAAAGTTATTGATATGACCAACGGCTGATTGGATCAAGTAGTAAGCGGCTTGTTCTAACTTAAGCAAGGTCTCGGGTTCGAGCCTTGTGTATGCAGCAGTCACCGTTGGGAGACTCACCCACCATGCCATGTGCGCGACGCGGGTCGGATCTGGATGTAGTCGGAGCGAAGCTCCGGTGAACCGGGTGGGCAACCGAAAAAAAAAGTTATTGATACGTTCTTTACTATTTTTTTGAATTTAGTTTTTGATTGTAAAAATGAGAGCTAATCCCTTATGTGAAGAGTTATTATTTTGTTCGAGTTTTTGGATAGCTCTACCAACTGCCTTGTGGCAGTTAAATTTTCAGAACGATGGTTTATTATGCTTGTGTATCTTGTACCATCTTGAACTCCGAATTTCTGGTGAATATCAAAATTGAGGCTAATAAATTTCATGTTTCTTCTATATGACACGAATCTTTGATTTTGATTCCTCTTGCTACATTTGTTTTGTCTGTAAAAAATTTGAGGTTTGAGATTAGTAGTAGAATTTGCCAGGGATTCACATTGTATACTTATTTTTTTTTTTTTGCCAATGTATACTTATTTATTCTTTATACTATGTATATTTATGTAATCATTTGTTTGTATATTTTCCTGGTACAATAACAGTTGTGCCTTTGTTTTTGAGTTTAGGAGCATGAATCTATAATCTCTTCATGTTCTTTAGATTTAACGTATATGAGCTAATTTTTGTCAGCCTTAAAATACTGTGGCTCTAATTGTGTTTCTTCCTTCTGTTTTTTTTGGATAATCTCTAATGGGCCCTTTGATGGCTTCTGTTCTTGTTTAATACTTTTTTAAAGTAGAGATACGAGGGTATTTTCCTATCCTCAAGATCATTTATCTTTTGAGATGCCTTTCGGCTGGTCCCTAATTAGCCATTAATTGGATTAAGATTTGTTGTGGGCTTGTGGTCCATTTGCAATTAATTAGGCCTAATCGTAACATTTTCATTTACTTGGTTTATCATGCAGGTATATGGGCTGGAATGCATACTGTCCGGTATTTTGATGGGAAAACATACAAGTGGGTTGGTCTGAGCCGTCAACCTAATATTATGGGAAAAGTACGTTTGAGATTTTGGTCAATCAGATCAACAGCCATATATTATTTGAGTAAATTAACAATTTGAACCTTGCATTTTCAAACCTAATGTCCTAATTTGTAAGGCGTTGTTACTTGTATATTTACTAATTTCAAGGACTAAAAAAGCCATAATAGCTAGCACTTTCATTTCTCAATTCTCAACGAGGCAATGATTTCTTTTTAAATTGCTGAAGAGGCTGAATTTGATTCTATTTCTTCATTTTTTAACTGTTGTCAGGTAAAACGAACATTAGGACAATTTACTCCAGCACATTGGGACAAAGATGAGTGGCATCCATTGCTTGGTCCTTGGCGTTTTATTCAAGTGATTAGCCTTTGTATTGTCTTTATGACTGTAGAGCTGAACACATTCTTTCTTAAGTTTTGCCTCTGGATACCACCTCGAAATCCGGTCATTATTTATCGGTTGATTTTGTGGTGGTTAATTGCAATTCCAACAATTCGCGAGTATAATTCCTACCTTCAAGACAGGCACTCTCTCTCTCTCTCCCGTAAATGCTAGCATCATCGTTTGTTTGGTTTTAAATTTTAATATCTCATTCCAACGTGTTGATTGTGTTTTTTTCCAGGAAGCCGGTGAAAAAGGTTGGAGCTTTTTGTTGGCTTTCTCTTGCCATTTGCATTATTGAACTACTAATTTGTATCAAGTTTGGACATGGTAGGTCTAATAACTGTAAAATTTGTCACTTGTGCATGTATTCATTGACAAAGTTTATCCACAGAAAAATTTGTTGCTGTGTTTCCCCAGGTTTGTATCCTAAACCAATGCCTTCATGGCTGGTAACGTTCTGGTCATCTGTCGGAGTGGTCCTTGTATCGTATCTGCTCATATGGTCGTGGCACTTGCACCGAACTCTCGACCTAAAGAAGAGGCGATAAATTTACTAATTGATCTGGTGGCATTATTCTTTGATTATTTCCTTCCTGATTTTTATATCTTTATTGTGCATGTATAGCCTTAGCATCCATGTTGTAAATACTATCAGCTTCATAGTAGGAAATGATATGATCATTCTCCTAGGTAGGGTAGGGGATCTGAGTCTTGGCATGATATATGCGAGTGGGCAATAGTAGTTACAACTGGTGGAGGAGGAAGAAAAGGTCTTTTCAATTGGGGATGCCTTAGAATGAATCATTTTGAAACATATGTTTACTTGTAGCTTTTGTTAGTTTTGGTTGAAATTTTACAGAGCTTGAGTTTTGCTAATGATGCCATTAATCAACACATGGTTGAAAAGGAGAGAAAGTGTACAAAAGGCCAAATGTAATGTGTTTTCTTATTCTTGAGTTAATCAGAAGGTTTCGAAGTCCGTAGTAGATGTTATGAGTATTGAATAATCCATTTAACTCAACTTCTATTTTTAGAAGTTTTGACCTCAGAGAACTCTACCTAAAAGCCTGTTTTGATCTAACCAGGAAGTACCTTGCCATGAAGTAATCAATCAAGTGAAATGTAATGATTATGATGTTTAAAGGGTTCAATGATGAAGTTTATTAAAAAAATGATGACATTGTGAAAAGATATATAGTACGTACGTTACTCAAGCACATCCATCTGACGTAGTTGACATCATTAATAACATGCTAATTTAATTATGTCAAAATCGCACTTGGACTGCATCAAGGTGGTCAGATTAGCAAATTAATTATATTCCCTTGTTTTAAATATAATATCCACAAAAATCATGTAGCCCATACTTATGCATGCATATAATTATAATGAATCGATATTATATTACATGGAAATTGGAGTTACATTCCCAGATAAATTTAGCAAAGGAGATTGAATGTAGTAAAATGGGTTAGTCCCTCACATATAATGATCATAGATGTCAATTTTCACCCAATGATATTTTAAAAAATTATTTCCAACAGGAGAAAAACTACTATATTCACAATATATATAGTATTTATAGTTAACATCAATCAAAAGATGGTTAAAATTTAAATTTTTACCCTCTATTTTTTCTGTGGAGAATGAACAATATTAATAAAGGACCATGTGTAATTTTAATATATTTTCAGAGACATTTTTGAAAGATTTAAAAGAAGCAAAGAAACCTGGGTTTTGGCAACGGTTGCACAAAGACCATGTTTGTGCTTAGCCCGAAGTCCAGTTCTGAAGAAGAATCGAGTTGGCCTATGTGGTCTGAGGACCAGATCAACCCAAGCTAACCCAGGATTAAGATCGGGTTGGACATGTCCATCAAGTTGGATGAAGGTAGAAGCTTGTAAAAATAGTTTCAGGTTGCGACTTGAGAAGTTTAAATTGTAACTTGAGATGTAACAAGAGTACAAGTATGGACATCAGGGGGTTAAGGTCGTGACTTGGGTAAGCGAGGTTGCGACATGTGACCTATTACTTCTAGGTCGATCGGGCTACGTGGTTTGATAAACCAGTCTCACGTCCAGTTCAACCCGGTGGCCGAGTTGGATTTGGTCCTATCTGACTTCTCACCTGGTTCATTTTTAGGATCGGGTTTTGTCTTGGGCAGGACCAAGACCGAGTTTGATGGGTAGGTCACTAGGTTTGTGTGCACTGACTTCTCACGTGGTTCATTTTTAAGGATTGGGTTTTGTCTTGGCCAGGACCAAGACCGAGTTTATTGGGTAGGTCACCGAGTTTGTGTGCACCCCTAGTTTTGGCCTATAACATAATAAGACTGATCACTTCACAAAATCTCGTTTAACTTTTGTAGTTTTATATACGTCTAAGCATGTTTCCTCTCTCTACTTTGCATGGAGTGGATTTACTCATTGTGCGATAATAATGTTGTCACCACTATGTTTAGCTGCTATAAAACTAGTTTGATTATTACCAACCACTTTCCCAAGAATGTTTTTGAGTCAATTGCTCAGAAAGTTTGTGACAATTTTGCAAGTCGAGGATCAAGTTTGTGTCATTAATAGATATCACCTTCCTTAGATCATCAAGAATTTCCTTGACCATCTGACAAACAGAATCATCAATGATGTTCCAAAACTCTTGACAAAAGAAAGCTTGAAAACCATCCACATAAGTCAAAGGCCGTGCATCTTTAATCTTTGCATCATCCACCTCCTCTGCTGGCTTCCTGCTCTCTACTTCACTCAACAAAGGAAAGGCCATGCCATGAGAAGTGTTGAGAATTCTCTGGAAGAAGGCAAAATGGCTCCCAATATCCAGAAACAATAGTAGGAAGAAGATCAGCATTTACAAGTGGAGGGCATTACCTCACCAATCCACATTGACAATCAGGTCTGGGTGACCACGGACCGAGTGTTTAAGAAATTGGAATAGGGAAGAAGAATGAATAGAAAGAAGAAGATTGATGTAATGGGAATTTTGGAGAAGGCGTGGAAGTGAGTTACATGAAGCGACATTTCAGTAGCCCAAGGAAGCTTAAGGAAGCGACATTTTGGAGAAGGCGTGGAAGTGAGTTACAGGAAGCGACATTTTAGAAGAAGAAGAATGCGAAGGCCGTTCCTTCTGGGATGTCCATCAAGCAGATTGGATCGGTGATTGACCCGCAAGTGTTTCGGCCCAAATTCTTAACCCGATCGGATACAAGCCTAATAAAAAAAATGAAGTGTCACGTCAGATAATGTCGCTGATAACTAATACATTTGGGTGACGTGCTAACCGATGTGGACAGATGACTCAAATTATGACTGAACTCCACGATGACGTGGCTAATGATGTGTCCACCAACTAAGCTTAGATGGAACAAGTGGCTGACATGGTCAAAGACAGGACTGCACTAATTAGATGATGTGGTGCCAAATCATAATTTGACGGGATAAAATGCTGGTTGGTCTGATGATGTGGGTGCCGGGTAAGATGATGATACGGACTTCAGTTTGTCTTGTCTGCCTATGTGGTGGATGACTGATGCTGCTGAATGGATAAGAATTTAATGTGGCATCCCAGTCATCTGATGACTGTGAAAATTGATTACGTGTTCGGTCATGTGTGCTGATGACTCAGACTCTGATAGATGACATGGATGTTTATGTGGCCGTAGTACCGGTAAAGTGGGCCAGCCCACAGGTTGGAGGACTGGGAGGTGGCGGGTTGGGAATCCCAACCCGCCAGCTTATTATTTTTTTAAAAAATAAAAAATAAATTCTTTTTTCATTTTTTATCCAGTTTTTTCTATAAGATTGCATATTTATGCTATTCTCTTTCAAATTCTATGAATAAGTGTTCAATAATTTCTTAAAAATAGAATTTAATATTACTTTTTTCTTTATAAAAAATATTGGGATGAAAAAAGTAAAAAAATATATAAAACATATATTTTTAAAAAATAAAAAAACGGGTTAGGCGGGCTGGCCCACCAATCCGTGGGTTGAAGGTGGCCAACCTACAGCTCGCCAATTTTGGCTGGCTGGGGCTCAACCCGCATTACCGGCTCTATGTGGCCGTCATTAATCTGGTATTGTGTTTGGTCATGTAGATACTGTGTTCATTTAAAAACGTGGTAGAGAAGTACTTTTACGTAAACCAAAATAAATATGTAGGAGATATTATCACGTTTTATAAAAATAGCGTTGAACGTGTGTTCAACTTTTCAAAACACTTCAACAAATAGCCCTAATTTGTGTTTAAAATTATAAGCTTTTTAATGATAATGGATAAAAAAAATATCTTTTGTTCCGCATGAGCAGGACGAGGAGGCTGGAGACGCAAATCGTATCTAATAACAGCCAACCATTTGAACGATCAAGGGCCAAAGCCATCGCCATGGGCGCCATGGGATGCACGAGCTTTGCTACGAACATCATTCCTCACTTGGAGCTCCGCAATTGCTGTTTCAGGCCACTTGGCCCGATCCGTACCCGCTTGACTGCTCCGCGTCTCTGCAACTCCTCAAGGAGTCCGATTTTGAGGTTTGGTGTCTCGCGGCTGAGTAAGAGTTTTGGCACAGTTGTTCGTTTTGCTGTCGATGATGAGTTGAGAGAGAATCGGCAGGAGTCAAGTGGAAGTGGGAGTGGGGTTGGGTCAGCCATTGAAGATAGGCCGGGTAAGAGCGAAATTGAACTAGAATTAAATTATGTTCTTTTTTATATAATATTTAAGAATTTTTGCTAAATGATACAAAGAGATTCGGAACTTTTCTGAATTAGGTGCTTGTTTGGTTCGGTGCGTTTCCAAATGCAGAAAAACCCGTGGCAATGTGATTGAATTATTATCTTATCTTTCCCAGCTGTCTGATGTTTTCAGAACACAGAAGCATTCACGGAAGTATAGAATTCGGCACTTTATAGGCATTACAGCACCATAAATTATAGTATATAGCCATAATTAGAACTATTGTATTGCATTTAAGAATCGGATTTTCTGATACGGCATTGCTTTTGAACTGTTGGAGGTTCTGAAGTATGCCTGAACACGCGCTGTGTATAATTATTTAGTTAGGTCTCTTTCCTGTAAATAACAAATGACAACTTGCTATACCAGTATGTCACTTAAAACATATTTGGTCGAATTAAAAATAGATGATGCACTAATCTTGTTATATGTTTTTTCCAACATTATTGAGTTAATTTGACTGATTAATATGAATTTCTTTGGAATACCAAGACTTGGCAGAAAGACTATGCAAGCACGCTGAAGAGTTTTTTTTTTTTTTTTTTGCTTTTTTCTTTTAATTAGCTGGGTTAATGAGTAATCTAGCTCTGAGCGGGAAGATGTAATGTGAGTTGAGTGGCCTGTCACAAGGTTTTAGTTCTGTAATATTCCTTTAGCTTTGAATTTAAGGATCCTTGCAATTTATAGTAGGTTTCTGGTCTTCAAACACCAAGTACTTTTGACATGAAAGGCTTCGAAGTTGCCTAAGCTCACTGGCCATAATCATTCTATTGTAGCAGCACGGATATGTGCATACTCTATGATTTAAATGGAGTTCTTTTGTCCTATCTTTGTATGAATTTTATTCTAATATATTCGTCAAGGGCTTTCTCTCCACTGGCCAATTTCAATTTTGTTTTTTTCCAATATCCAAATATTTGTTTGATTTTTTACATGTCTGTTTATGATTCTCCATCTTTTTTAATCAATCAAATATCCCCCAATATTTCAATAACATTTTAAATTTTCTTGCATCCTTTGCGTCTTGCATATAGCCATAGATGTTCCCTTTCAGTCATTCATTGAATTTTTTATTTGGTTTAGAACTGGATCCACCATTTCTGCAAAACATGAGAAGAGCAGAAAAAATGTGGCTGCCGTATACATTTGGCTTTTTATCACTAAATTGCTCTCTTATTGCACAACTGCTTAGTATACATAAATATTTTGTTCATCCAATTCGAACTCCACTTCATTTTTACTTCAATCTTATTAATGTATCTGGACGTGTCAAATAGTCTGTCTGGATATTCTTTGCTCTTCATTTTGACCAAACTTTTCTCTCCTGTACATGCTATTTGTTCTGATTCTTATGTTGTTTGTATCGTCTAAAACTGAGTCTCTAATATCCAGGGCTTGTCTCCATATTCCCAACCTATATGAATCTTGGTTCATCAACCAGCCATAATCTTCTTCAGATCAGATGACGAGATATGAAAGTATATAATGTTTAAACTGTGCAGTGTGACATATCCTTTACGTCGATCTTATTTAATCTAAAAGAGCTTGGATTGCTACAAAATGTTTGAGTGAACTATGCTGTTCTTCTATTGATGCCAACTTAGGGTAAAATTCGTTTGAAATCCAGCCTGAGCATTCTGCAGAACAGAGCTGCATGTGTAGTAAATAAAGTTAAGACCCTGAATGTACTGAAGGGATAGAAAAACGTTAGGTCCCTGACATCAATTTTTTTGTTACACAACACAGAACTGGTTGATAATACAAGAGAAGGAACTTCGGAAAATTCTAGACAAGATGGTGAAGGAAGCGCTATATATGATTTTCTTTACCCTAGTAAAGAACTTCTTCCCGATGATAAAGAAATGAGCATATTTGATCATCTTGAAGAGCTGCGTCAGAGAATCTTTGTATCTGTTCTAGCGGTAGGGGCAGCCATTTTAGGATGTTTTGCATTTTCAAAAGAACTGATCATGGTTCTTGAAGATCCTGTAAAATCACAAGGTGTGAGATTTCTACAGCTAGCTCCTGGGGAGTTTTTCTTCACTACTTTAAAGGTATAATTGTTTAACAACACATCTTTCTGTCCGTCCATGCTCAGTCTGCTATGTCATGCTTCGATATCTGTGCTTCAGTGTGCCTTTTATCTGACTCTGTTGCTAAGGTTATGGCTTAAGAATTAAATATCTCATTTTTTAAACCATTTGGCCACTATAATTTAACTTGTAATACAAGTCAAAGAAAACCAGCAGCTGAATGTTGAAGATAACTTCCAGCTCTTTTCATTTGTCTATACTCTATACACAACCTGTTAATGATCTTATATGAATGTTGAAGATAACTTCCATTCATTTCTATCATGATGAATTACAAAAAGTCTGTTATGACGAAGCTTCAGGATTTAAAAAATGATTTTTGGCTGCCTTAAAAAAAGATTTAGAAAATCAGATCATCATGTATTACTGCCCATGAGCCTCTGTGTTCTGCATGCTTACTCTCAAACTCCATCAAATATTGACACCGTGGAATCATTTTTTTTTTGGGGTACTGCAGGTGTCTGGATACTGTGGCCTTCTCTTGGGAAGTCCTATCATTCTCTATGAAATCATAGCCTTTGTGCTTCCAGGTCTAACAAGAGCTGAGAGAAGGTTTCTAGGGCCAATTGTTTTGGGTTCATCAGTTCTTTTCTATGCTGGAATAATCTTCTCCTACTTGGTTCTGACACCTGCAGCACTAAATTTCTTTGTTAATTATGCTGAAGGGGCTGTTGAATCATTGTGGTCCATTGATCAATACTTTGAGTTTGTACTAGTGCTAATGTTCAGTACCGGCTTGTCTTTCCAGGTAAATATTTTTTTGCTGGTTTCATTTTTCCTAAACTGATAATAGGATTGTCCTGTTTCTCTGAACCACAACATGCCAGGAGTCCATGAACTTAAAACTTCTGGTCCCCTTAAGTGTCAGCACAAAGACAGAAGGATAAAATTGTGTATAACAAATACAGAAAAAATAGAAATACACTCACCCCATAAGTCTCTGGTCATCTGTGTACATTTCCCTCAACTTTGAAAACCAGTATTTACGCCCATATTGGGGGCATTTCATTGCATGTGACCCTTATTTGCCTTGCAGTGGAGGGATGCCATTTAACAACGGAAGATGTGTAACATGGCATCACCATAATAGTAAACGGACTTGTGTTTTCCATGCCCAAGTGCACAAGGTCAGGGGACTAATTTTCAATTTTTAGTATTGAAGGGGTTCTTCATAAGCATCCCTTCTTATTTCTCTAATTATTAATATTTAGTACTTAATTAATGGAATCTGAGATATTCTAGATAGACCTTGTCTACAAAAACCAAAGATACTTTGCATCTATGTACAGGTATAGGTTCTTATTTATATCCGATCTATATAAAGCATGTTTTTAAATGGCTTGTTTGGCTTATCCATCTCTGATCTACCTAATCTAACTAGAGTTTCTTTTGATACAATTCACTATAAAAAGGCTCAAATATCTATTAATAATTTGGTTTAAACTACAATTTCTGATATAGAAGCAATATTGCAGGTACCCGTTATCCAATTCCTATTGGGACAAGTTGGGCTTGTGACTGGAGATCAGATGCTCTCAATTTGGAGGTATGTTGTGGTTGGGGCAGTAGTGGCAGCTGCTGTACTTACTCCTTCCACTGATCCACTCACTCAGGTTCTTCTAGCCGCGCCGTTGTTAGGTCTCTACATTGGTGGGGCATGGATGGTCAAGCTCACTGGAAGGTGACTCTAAGCCCCACATCATATCTTACACACGAGCTCTAATTCTTTCAGACTGAATGTATATTCTTCTCAATGTAGTCTGCTTGTTGGTTAGCACCAGAGATGTATGTAGGGAAACATTACCTTTGACTGTGTACTAAATTTTGAAATATAATTTTATACCTTGTTTTCTCCAAGTTTCGTCTAAAAGCTTCCACCGGTGGAACATCTAATACATATGGCATCTCAACTTCTAAAAGCTTATAATATTAAGAGATGATCCCCGCCCCCCCCCCCAAAAAAAAGCGCGCGCGCGCGCACACACGTGTATGTGTGTGAATAGTTGGTCAAATCGGACCAAATGATAATTGATATGATCTTAATTTTGGAAATGAGTTTTTTCATTATGAAAAATGAGATACGTAATTATTTTTTGTATAGTTATTTAATAGTTTCCATTTTTAAGTTTTTTAATCCAAGAGAAAAATATTTATCATCTTAGAAGTCTTATTTTATTGTAAAAGTGTATATTTGTTTTTTTAAGGGAAAAGCCCTTATAAATACACTTTAAAACTCTGAAACCCCATTTACTATCATAAATAAGGGAAAAGATGGATTAATAGCTTTGAATTAATGGGGATTTTAGAATTTGATGGAAAAGATGGAACTGTCTTTCAAAAATTTTAAAAAGAAAACATTAGGATTATACCTCTGCATAACTTACTGACAACTCTTTGAAATAACAAGTAATGTAATGATTTTGACAACTTTTTCACTTGGGTGCTCTGTTACTCATTTGAGTTGGTTGACAACTTGTTCGTAGCATAGAAACAACTCCGTCAAATGTAATGACAACTTATTTTGTAATTTTGACAATATCTCCATTTGGATGCCTATTTTGTTTCATTAGTTGTGGATAACAATTTTTTTAGCCTATTGACAAATTTTTCAAAGGGAATGATAAGTGTCTCTATTACTCTGTTTAGTTGGTTGACAATTTTTCGTAACGTATTGACAGCTCTATGAAACGTAATGATAACTTTTGACAACTTAAGGGTAATTTCATCTTTTCCATCCATTTCTAAAATTCCATATTACTACCTATACAATTTCTGGTAACTTTTAATACCCACTTGTCCTTTCCATCATTCATGGGAACAAATGGGTTTTAGAATTTCAAGGGGTTCATTTCAAGGATTTTCGCCCTTTTAACTTTGGACAAAATTTTAGTTTAATAGCTTAATTTTATTTGTCTTTTTTAGTCTTCAAACCTTAACATCACCAGTGTCAGAAACAGAAAATTTTGACATTACAATTTTAAATAATGACAATTTAAGTTTAATTTTCAAAAATAAAAAAGATTGGATTAGGTGGTAATCAGTTGAGAATTCTTCATTAGCATTTAAAATTGCAATTTTAACATTTTCTATTAATGAAATTAATCTTAGAAGATTGAAAAAAAACACTTCATAAACCTAATAACCAAACTAAAACTTTATCTAAAGAAAAATGCCAAGTCAAGTAAAAAATTTTGCCTAATAATACTTTATAAACAAAATAACCTAAATTTTTGCCATTACATGCCAAGCCAAAATCAGAAGTACCTAGTAAAGAAAAATGCTAATTATGCCAAGTCAAAAACAATAGCATAATATGGACACGTCACTACCAAACATGCAGAAAGGGCTTCTTAATTGCTTAACGTGATATTTTCCACTTTGGCTTCTAGATCAGCAGTAGCAGAACCACTTAATTCAGATGCAAGCTGTCTGAGTGAACTCCTTAAAACATTGCATGCCTCAAGGAATGTGTCTGATGCTCCTCTAAGTCTTCCTATTACTCCTTGCATATCATCAATAACAGTCTTGATTTTCGCTATAGATGCTTCTATGGCTGGGACCTCTTGAGGGGGATAGAGGCAAGCTCCAATTCCATCAATCTGTAAACCAAGCTCCTGACACAACTTCAACAGTTTTTCCAGTGAATCCACAAGATCACCATTGTCGGTCGGCTTTTCCAGCTTAAGCAAGCCTGAGATGCAGCGAATGAGCTCCTTTACGACTGAGAGTGCATCTGATACAGCTATTATGGCCGCTTGGGCGATTTTCATCTCTTCAGGTGAAAGGTCATTCCCCAGTTCACCATCGCTGTCGGAGACTTCATCAGTTGATTCTGGCCTCAGTTCTTTCAGCTCACGAAGAACATCCTTCATTGAAACAGCAACCTGCGTCATTGCTCGCCCAATTGCTGTAATATTTGTTGATGGAGTCTTTTTAAGAGCAGAACATGCTTCCCATACCACACCAACTAATTGAGAGATTGATGGTTGCTGATCTTTCCCTTGAGATCCTGTTAGTGTTCAACGATAGAGATAAGGTTGCTAACTAGCGATTGATCAGAAAGAAGCTGCACTTTATGCCAGTCAAAACAACCAAGACACAGGGAAGAAGAAGGGGGGTTGTAATCTAACAGTAAATGCCTGTAGATATGACGTAATGTAATATAAATGTTGAATAGTGGAGCGTATGGAGACAGGCACAGACACAACAGAACAGAAGACAAATAGATGAACATTAAGTTATTGGACGGCACCCAGACATGTGATACATGATTCTATCTCCTGTCTTCAGGATGATATGGCTTCTAATTCCGATGGCGGCAGTGGGCCCAATGTAACTTAACGTCTCCATAGAAAAGTATTTGAAACAGTCAAGATGAAATAATATTGCAAGCGCATGATGGGCAAATCCTAAACCCAATAAGTTATCCTTATAATTTAATCAATACATCTACAAAGTCTTAAGATCAATTTGAGATTTTGTAATTCTGTCTTGTTCTAAATGAATGAGGTAATCTTTCATGAAGTTCAATGCCAAACCATAGAACATTTTATTAGAATGACATTATTATCAGAGACTGAAAGCGCAAAACTCACAAAGGACCCATCAACTAGTATATAAAAACGAGAAGGGAAGGAGTCCTAGCAAGTGAGCAGTGTAAGACAGATGAGTAAAACCTCTGCAAACTGTGCTCAAGCAAGTGGATCACAACCTCAAACTTGTGTAATAGGAGACTATTGATTGGCTAGTAGCAACTCAAAGAGCTTTAACGGTGGTTCTAACAGCTAACAACCAAGCAATTCTTTGAGGAGAGATCTTAAGAGTACATAGAGGTAAAATAAAATATATATTAAAACACTAGATTGTAGATCTATTTAGAGAACGTATTTGTAGTGAGAAGAAAGTAGTTGTTTGATGATGGACGAAAACAAGGCTGATGGAGTGTGGCTTTGCATGAAACACACAGCAAATGTGCAGCGCCTGCAACTAAGGCAATCGGGTAAATAGCTGCTTGTGTTGACCCCTGACAAGAATAAGGGAGATCTCAATCTATTCCATACCTCTAAACAGCTTTAAACCAACAACGCATTAATACTTGCCCAATAATTGTCTTCTTGCCTGGGGTTCTACAAATCCTCAGACCATATCCTTTCAAAATATATGTTTAGACAGTTGTTCCTCGAAGTTTTCCACTTACAATTAAGTTCCCCAACAAAAACATGGCAAGGTTTTAAAATCATTTAAAAACTCAATCTTGCTGGCAAAACATTTTCAAAAAACTCAATCACATGAATCAGCTGCAAAACAAACCACTTGCCGTGTTTTTATTGGACAAATTTTTAGCAAACACATAAAAACTATGACCAAGTTTTTCTCTTACAGGAGTTATCAATCACAAATGGGATGTAATTCTGATATCACAAGACTCACATCCATACACGATTATTTAGTTCAAGCCAAGGTACTCGAATTTTTGAATGATTGATGTTATATTTTTATTGGAAGGATGTCAAAAAAAAAAAAAGGAATTAAATATCAAATAATAATAATTAGAAAAAGATTTGAGTATAACACAAACGTGTCCGCCCAAACCCACCAGACCCTGCCTACCGGGCTTGTTTTGGCTTGACTCCTAGGTTAGACTATTACCAGTACACAGCATGCTTGTGATATTGAATATCTGTGATGTGCTACAGTAGCAATGCTAAAGTTACTGCTTATTAATTATCAGTAACCGAACAAAATGAATACTAAAGGTAGAGACTTGAGATAGATCAGTGTTCAAGAAAGTTGAATAAATCATCAATCGACAAGTATATAGCAAAGAAATGCTCCAGAGAAGGAAGGGTTTTTTTTGGGGTGGGGGATTACCTGATAAAGACACAATTTCCGTCATCAGCTTAAAACTGGAGTCAACAACTTGCTTCACAGAAGCCTGAATATAGGAAGACAGTGTAGGCCCTGCACCTACTGTGCTTCCATGGGAAAGCAAGAGGAAACCTTGTAATGTGTTAAAGTACGATGTCATAGTCTCCTCTACTGCTTTTAACTGTGGTTTTTGCCCAGTCCAAAGCATTCCAGCTACAAAGCAGATAGAAGACATTTAATTACATAAACTCAAGCCTGCACATATCTATAAACTATAAAGCACATGGAAAATTTGGGTTAAGAGTATTGCTACTACACATCATGCTTGTTAACGCAAGATGCAATAAATTCTGAAACTATGCCCCTATTTTCCTCTTCTCGCAAATACACTGAAATTAGAGAATCTTTATGCCTTATTAACATAGATTTTATTTGCATGATCATCCTCTTGAATAAGAAAAATGTTTCAGTTGGCCAAAAAGTTGAAAAATAAAAAAGCTCTTTGACCGACACCCCTGGGTCAATCCAATGATAAACTCTTGACACTAAAACGAATACGGAAACATGCACAGAGTGACAAAAAAAGAAACTTGTATAGTACCCAATCTAAAATTGCAACAAAAAAAAAACCCCAAGTCATGAGAGAGCAAAAAATTCGTCAAACAAAAAAAGAAGAGATTTTATGACCTATGGTAGCCTGTTTTGAGAGCTGGTCGCCCATCTTTATTATTTCCTCCCAACTCACTTTGTCCAAAGAAGAAGGAGCGGTTTGATCCAAAACCTACATGAGCACGCAAAGCTCAAGTCCTTAGATACTTCATGGTAGTTCAGAGACAAGCACAAATAGATAGCATTAAATTGAATTGAATAACTAGAATTCTTAGTACCTGAAGGGTCTCGTGGATGGTGCAGAGGTGGGAACCGAGGATTTGATTGAGGTGCTTCTCTGCCTTTTGCGACATATTTTTTTTTTTTTGCCCCGTACAAAATTTCGGCTACACAGTACTCCGGCCTCTCCAACGGATGTACTGAATTAAAATCGATCGGATTCAGTGACGACGTTCAAGTAGTGCTCCCAAGGGAAGGGGAAGAGAAATAAGGAGCATAAACCCACACAGGCAATTGGAAATTTGAAACTCGGAACTGGGAAGTGGGAACAATATACTTCCGAAGATCCGATACTCCCCTGCCTAGTAATTTGGAGAGATCAAAATGATATAAAAAAAAAATTAAAAGTATATTCTTAATCTTTTAAATATACATAATTTTATTTTAGTTCTTTAAATTTAAAAAAGAGCACTTTTAATCCTTTAAATTAAACGTTGTTAGTATTTCTTAATGGAAATTGCTATCTATTTTAAATCTTTTAAAAAAAATTAAACATTACCTTAATTAATTTAATATTAGAATAAGAAATTACTATAACTGACGTCATAGCATAGGGATATAGTAGTGTTATATATATAGTCCCAAGCAAACAAACAAACTCAGACAAAGACATAAATCCAGTGGTGGAGATTGCCTGGTGCTCTCTTTTGACTATGGTAACAACATCAGTAGAAGGAGATGAATCAAATCTGGAGACTCAACTTCTGTGTTCTGCAAACCAAGAAGGAAGAAGAAGGAACGACCATGACAACCTTGAAGAAGATGCTGATGAAGAAACTACAGAACATGGACGAGGAGGTCGGGGTTGTGTGTGGTGTTGGTTCAGATCAAGAGAAGAAGTGGTGGAAGAAGCAAAGAGACAGATACGGCTGGCAGGGCCACTGATAGGTGTGAGTCTGCTTCAATACAGCTTGCAGATTATAGCCATCATGTTCGTTGGCCATCTTGGGAATCTCCCTCTTTCTGGTGCTTCCTTGGCATCCTCCTTCTCCAACGTCACCGGTTTCAGTGTCTTGGTATCTTCCCCTTTTCTTCAATGTTAGAATTTGAATGTTCACTAGGAAAGTTGTTCATGTTTAGTAAAAGTTTAGGAAACATCTCAAGAAAAACTACTCCAATTGAGTCCAACAATGCTACTTTTAACATTAATAATGAGCACGATTCATTTAGAATACCGGAAGCTACTAGAGAAATACTTTAAATTTAAAGTGCTAAATGTATCAAAAATTATTTTAGTTTGATGAATAATACTGGAAAAATACTATAAAATTTTGAATGCAACTTAACCCATTTACACTAAAATTTTTCAAAACAAGAAGTTTATGTATCATTCCAAATATATGTATGTGGAAGATGTTTCCATCTACGTAACTTAAACTGATTAGAGGCTTTTAATTCAAATATGTGACAGTTAGGGATGGGAAGTGCATTAGAGACACTATGTGGCCAAGCCTATGGAGCCAAGCAGTACCACATGCTAGGAATCCACACACAAAGAGCAATGCTTGTCCTGCTTTGCCTATCCATTCCCTTGTCTCTGATCTTGTACAACACCAGCATCATCCTCACAACCCTGGGCCAACACCGGGACATATCGGCGGAGGCCGGGACATTTAACCGGTGGATGATCCCTGGCCTGTTTGCGTACGGTCTCCTTCAGTGCCTCAACAGGTTCCTGCAGACTCAGAACAGTGTGTTCCCAATTCTTGTGAGTTCTGGAGTCACAAGTGTTGTGCATGTTGGGTTTTGCTGGGTTTTTGTGTTTGGGTTTGGACTGGGAAGCAAAGGAACAGCTTTGGCAATATCAGTTTCATATTGGCTTAATGTGATCCTTTTGGTTGTGTACATCAATTTATCTCCAATCTGTGCAAAGACATGGCATGGCTTCTCCAAACAGGCCTTCTTTAATCTTCTCAGCTTCATCAAGCTTGCTGTTCCTTCAGCTATTATGATATGGTTCCTAACTCCTTTTTTCTTGTTTCTTCTTCTTATTCTTCCTCCTCTTAATATTTAATTAATAGTCCATATATACACATTGAACTATATTTAATTAATAAAAAAATTGCTAATTTAGTATTATTAATGTTTGACAGTTTTGAGTATTGGTCATTCGAGATGGTTGTTCTGCTATCAGGTCTTCTGCCAAATCCACAACTAGAGACATCTGTATTGTCAATCAGGTAATTAATTGTTAATTAAACCTACTCATACTTGTCACCCTTCTCTCTCTCTCTATATATATATATATATATATTCTGCCAATATTCATTTTATAACCGGAAAAAAAAATTTTTATTGGCAAAATAAGACAATAAATGTATTTTTTTTTTGCAGACATTACAATGCATGTATTGTAGACATCTAGGCCCCTAGTATAATAAATTCTTGAAGAATTAGATGAACTAAGATTCTTTTTTTTTTTTTTCCCGAATAAGGGATGAACTAAGATTCTGAATGTATTATGTGCAGCCTCAATACTTGCTGGATGGTGTACATGATATCCGTTGGTCTTGGTGGAGCAATAAGGTCAGTGACATTTAGCTAATACATACTCCTTGTACATAATATTAATACAAGAGCTACTTAATTTAGGTATATTAAAAAAAAATACTACTTCCAGTTTATAATATAAGATCCAATTGATATTTGAGGAGATTAAGCAAGTCAAATAGATTGTTTTAAAGTATTTATATTTATCATTTTTTTGAATTAAGTTACCTAACTTATAAAATGATCCATAATAAAAATAATCCACGTAATTAACTAATTTGCTCGATTTAGAGATATTATATAAAATATATTATAATTAAGAAATTTATTTAGTTTCTTTAATCTTTTAAAATTAGTCAACTAATTGTTATATTAAGGACCGGAGGTGGTCAAATAAATTAGTTAATTTGAACAAATATGACATAATCTCACGGAAATATCCCCTTGTAACATTGGATAATATATGTTAGTTTATAAATTTGGTAAATTAGTTTGGAAGAAAATTGATAAATATATAAAGATAAAATGGATTGAGATATTGCATTTAAAACTGAATTTAGTTATCAACTATAATTTTTATATTAGGAATACGAGAGATTATTTAATTACACCAAGTAATTAATTAGTGAATGGTACTTGATTGATACACACACATGTGAATCTGAATGAACAGCACGAGGGTGGCAAATGAACTGGGGAGTGGGAACTCAGACGGCGCGGTATTGGCAGTGAGAGTGATGATGACTATGGTAATATGCGAGGGAAGCACAGTGGCAGTTTTGACAGTTTTGGTAAGAAATGTGTGGGGAAGGCTTTACAGCAACGACCCTCAAGTGATACATTATGTTGCCTCCATGATGCCTCTTCTTGCTCTCTCTGACTTCCTTGATGGTTTCCAATGTGTCCTCTCAGGTTCCTTCTTCTTTCTCCTTATCAATCTCTTATTCATCAGTGTATCATCCATCATCTCTTGTTTCAAATTTAGCAGTTAACTTGATTTTCAGCTACAAATAAGACCTTGGTTACACTATCTTGTTAATCTAGTAAGTTACTAATTTTAACTTGTGTTGGGTTTTGGGCTTCTTTCCTACCTGGAGAAAACCCAGTGTTTGAAGAACAAATATCTCACTTATTCAAGTGGAGTGGAGGTAGATCAGGTCATTTGGAGGAGGGGTCTTGTTGAGAGGAAAAGGCGGTCATTTGATAGATAATGAGAGAGAAATCAATTTTTGCATATTCACAAGGCAGTCTCAATAAATTGGATTTTGCACATTCGTTAACCATTGAATTAGTTGAAATTTTATCAGCAAGCTTGCAGCTTCCATTACTTCATTATGACAATCTGGTAGTCTAGTAAACTGAACCCTATCTAATTTTGTTAGATTAATGTATTGAGCTAGGTAGAATATCATACATGGTCTATATGTCTAGTTGAATCAAGCCAGTAGATCAAAATTTCAGTACCATATATGTATCCTCCGAGTCCAAGTGATTCTATTCAAGGTATGGTTGGATACCAGATGTGGGAGCATCTCTCCCACTAGATATATGAAACTTGGTTCACCAAGTCAGAAACTGACCCATTTCGTTAGACTTAACCCATTTCTACTAAGTTTAAATCTCCATTAGAAGATTTATGCACATGTAGCATGCAACAATACTTTGAATGTGAGTACCTACAACATAAGGTTACATGTGCATTAGTTGAGGAAAAAAAAATCAAAATTTTACAAACAAGAAGATATCCTGTGGCCATTCTCATCACATTAGGTTTTTCTTAATCAAACCTTTGCTGATTAATGATGGCTGCGCTGTGCATATGTAAACAGGAGCTGCGAGAGGGTGTGGATGGCAAAATCTGTGTGCATTTATAAACCTTGGTGCTTACTATGTTGTGGGAATTCCCTCTGCAGTCCTATTTGCCTTCTTCCTTCATATTGGAGGCATGGTGGGTCACTTCCTCTGGTTTATTTATGCATCTTAATTTTTAATCATTCATAATATTCTTACTTTATAGTCCTTAATTATAACCTTGATGTTCATCTGTTCGTATTTGGAGCGCTGAACTAAAATGTATTTGCAGGGTCTGTGGATGGGAATCATCTGTGGACTCACTGTTCAGGGCATAGCACTTGTTGCAGTAAATGCCTGGACTGATTGGACTCAAGAGGTAAAACACTATAAACATATTTCAATTTTAGATGAAATCAAATTATGTTCTGTTCCAGTAATGTCAAATTTACACAGGTATTTCAAATTTTGTTGAGATTTTTTGGTCACGTCAAGGGGTTTTTGGTGAAATTTTTTTCATTTGTCTCATAAATTCAAATGGTATTCGAGATCGTGATTAAAAAATTCTCATAACTATTATTCCAGATGTAACTACAAGTTTGCTGCTATAATTTGTTCTTCATTTTTCAATTTCTTGCAGGCAAGGAAAGCAGTGGATTCAACTCACAAAACAAGCATATTTTGTTGAGCCGTAGGACCTTCTTTTATGGGAAGAGAAAAAGAAAAGAACAGGTAGCGCACACAAACATTTCAAAGTATAACCGGGGAATTGGATCTAACAGAAATGATTATTCTCCCAAAATTCAGTGGACTAAGGTTCAAATTCTTGTCGGGAGATGCACCTACATTTAATATTCAATATTGTTCCGAATATGATTATCTTTAATAGAAGAATGTATATAATTGAAAAAAAGAATATTATGATGTATTTTCTTTTTTTAATTATTTTCACACCAAGAATGTACATTAATTTGATTGAGTTCGTATTATATTAGTCTCTCTCTCTTTTTTACCTGAATATTAGTTTTTCTCTTTAGGAACTAGGAATCCAAGTTTTTCTTCAAATGAAATATTACTTCTCAAAGTCTATTAATCTCTCCACTCAGAAAAGTTTATTAACCTCTTGTAACCTTGGAGGTCAGTGAAGTGCCCTTGCTATGTGCATATATGGAAAACTTTTTCTCAATGGTGCATGCAAGCAAAAAAAAATTATTTCGAAATCCGTAAAAGTATTCCGATATCTATAAAAGTATTTCTAAATCTATAAAATCATTTCAAAATCCATAAACTTCCACCAATTTCCGTGGAGGGGAGGGGAGGAAGGAAGCATAGGAGATTTCCAAGCCATCCTTGGAAGCCAAGTGATAGATTCAAAATGGTCTCAAGCCAAAATCCTCAAACGACACACCTCGCTGTCCCAACGACGTCCATCTGCCCCCCTCTTCTGCGTTTAAATCAAACGCCCTAACAATATTCACATCAATGTTAAGCTATAGGTTAAAAAAGGTGCCAAAATTTTCACTTTACCATTTCCAAGATGAACTTGTTTAAGATCAAATTTTAGATGATCCAGAATTAATATAAAAATTCCATAATGGTTAAAACTAAAGGGAAAATTCTTGAAAAATGCCTCTTAAATATGGAAAATCCTATTTGCAGTCATGAATAAAGAAAATGACATTTACGTAGTAGTCTACAATATAGGATTTCAGAACTTCAAGGAAAAATGAAATCACCATTCAAAAATTTTAAAAAAACAAACATTAAAATTATATCTCCATGTAGTTTATTGACAACTCTTTCAAATGGAATAACAAGTGATGTAATGATTTTGACAATTTTTCAACTCGAGTGCTTCTATTGCTCCGTTGAGTTGATTTACAACTTTTCGTAGTGTACTGATAACTCCATCAAACTTAATGACATCTTATTTTTGCTTCTAAGCAAATCTCAATTAGGATGCTTATGTTGTTCCATTGCATTCCGGAAAACATAATTAAGATTCCACCTTAGCCTATTGATTTCTTGTAATTTGCCAGCAAAAAACATATTATTTACAAAAATATAACCTATATGCCATGAACATTAAGTATTGGTATTAGCAATGCTAGTAATGAAATTGATAACTTCACCAATGCCATTGATAAGACATTAGTATACATATGATAACAACAACTTACATCATTATCTATATTTTGTCTGTAGAGAGACTGTTTGCAGCTAGTTCAAGAAGCAAAATTCATTTTCTCTTATCTTCCTTGTGTTTCTCATTGGGTCTAAAATGAGGCTTTTTTTTTAACAGGTTAATAAGAAAGGTTGTATATGATAAGTGCCACAAATGGGTCTTGTTGAATGAAGGTGTTAATAAGAAAAAAAGCTGTTGATGGTGTAGAGTGAAGGTGTAACTGAGAGAGGAGTTTTAGGAAGAATAAGATGAAGCATTAGTGATGGTGATGGAGGAGGAGGTGCTGGACTTCAGGTTCTCTCCCTCTTCGTGGTCGTGCTGTTGTTGTTGTCTTCTTTCCCCGTTGACGGTTAGGATAGAGGAAGAAGATGAAGGAGGGGTCGAAGGTTTATTCCTCTCCTATCACCGTGAGCTGCTCTCCTGCCTCTCTTGTCAATAATGAGAATAGCGAAAGAAGATGAAAATGATGATGAGGGAACATTTTGCAGAGTGTGAGAGGCTTTGCAGATGCCATATGATACTTAAAAGGTAATTTAGGGCTTGGAAGTTACTTTAAAAATAGTTTTTATAGATTCTGAAGTAAAACTTAGGTTTTGAAAAGTGATTTATGTTTGGAAAGTTATCAGCTTTTACGGATTTTGAGGCAAAAAATGAAAGAGAAAGAATAAAAAGTATGAAAGAGGAAAGAGAATAAAGAAAAAGTAGGAAAAATGAAAGAGAAGAAAGAAAAAGTAGGAAATATGAAATAGAAAGAAGGAAAAAAGTAAGAAAGAGGAAAGAGAAAGAAGGAAAAAAAGTAAGAAAGATGGAAGATGAAAAAGTATGAAAGAGAAAACCTAGGTTTCAAATTGAAGTTTTGTAAGTTTTTCAAAAACATTGTTGCGCTTGGACAAAACCTAGGTTTTAGGTAGCGGAGGCAAACAACCCCTTAGTCTTTTTTTTTTAATTTAGAAATTATAAATTCCTAACTAGTAACTATTTAACATTTTCTTTCAATGGCAAAAAAAAAAAAATTTCTTTCTTTCTTGTGATAGCAAATGGAGATTTCCATATTCAAGGTCGTTTACCGGGATTTTCCCAAAATTAAATCAGGACAATTGGCAGGGGAGCTCGCCATCTTCATTTTGATGAGCCCTAACCCCGTTCCGTTGTTTTACTCCTCCCACATACTCTCACTCCAACCCTAGCCCTCTTTTCAGTTCTCTCTCTTGAAGCCTCCCAAGATGGCTTCACGCAGACTCGTGTCTTCTCTGATTCGATCGTCCCTTCGTCGATCTTCCTCTCAATCTTCCATTACCTGCCCCAGACCAAGACTTTCTTCTTCGAGGGTGTCGGGTCGTCCTTCTCCGTATGGCTATCTCCTCAATCGTATCACTGAGTATGCTACATCAGCCGCGGCAGCTGCTGCCCCGTCTCCTCCGGTCAAGAAGGATGCAGGAACCGGTGGTGGAAAGATCGTAGATGAGTTCACTGGCAAGGGCGCAATCGGTCAGGTGTGCCAGGTTATTGGTGCCGTCGTCGATGTTAGATTCGAGGAGGGATTGCCTCCGATCTTGACTGCCCTTGAGGTTATGGACCATTCGATTCGATTGGTGTTGGAGGTTGCTCAGCATTTGGGTGAGAACATGGTCAGGACTATTGCTATGGATGGAACTGAAGGGGTTATTAGAGGACAGCGCGTGCTCAACACTGGATCCCCTATTACCGTGAGTCTCGATTCGCGTTGTATTTCTTGATCGCATTACATTGTTACTGTTTTTCGACTTTGCAATTTGATTTGGCTACTGGAAGTTTTTTTTTGGGAGGGTTTGACTTTCTGGTGTCTATCAGCATCTAACGATCTCAAGTTTAGCCAATTTCACCATCAACCTGTAGGCTTGTAGAATGCCTCACATATCTCAGTGTATTTTTATTGCTGTGGTAATTGACCAAAAGTGTGCGCACCATTTTCGTCGCCATGAATTTTTGCTAATGGTATAGTCTAGTCGAAAAATCAAGTTGTTCCTTGGTTTTGTTTTGGGTTCAATGGCGTGAAGATCGAGATGAAGAGTACTGCATTTATTTGTTTATATATATTGAGATAGTTATCTTGAACAAGTCAGATGGATAAATTTTCTGTTTTGCTGGAATGTATCTGTTTTGGTATTGCTTCTAACGGCATTTTCAGTTATGATGCGGTTCTCATCTTTTTTAGTTAGCATGTTAGAATTCCTTCTTTACATTACGTGACTGTGATGCTTGTTGTTGAAGTTTATTCATTAGTGCTTTCTAAAGTCAAAATTGCATACAAATATGGTTTTAGTTTGGCTGGCATCTGGATATAATTCTGAGATTTTGTTCGCGCCTATCTCTTTTTATCTAGCTTAGCACTTGACACCCATTGGATATGGATTTTGCTGGCTGGAATTTTTATTTTTGTTTTTGCCCTCTCTTTATTCCCTATTTTCTGATACATTTTATGCTTTGTCTATAGGTTCCTGTTGGTAGGGCTACACTTGGACGTATCATTAATGTCATTGGAGAGGCTATTGATGAGAAGGGTGAACTCAGTAAGAAATCACAAATCAATCTATGTCTGCCAGTAGTTGAGTTGTTTTGTTGTCATTTTGGCGAGGTGATTTTACTTTTTACTGACTGCATTGTTTTGATTTCCATAGAAACTGAGCACTACTTGCCAATCCATAGAGAAGCTCCCGCTTTTGTTGAGCAAGCAACTGAACAACAGATCCTTGTTACAGGAATTAAGGTGTTCTTCTTCGTCTTCTTTCTTCTTCTGTCTGTTCATTGGAGTAATTTTTTGTATTTTTACTTAACATTTATATGTTTTGATTGTCTAGGAATATATGTATTATAACTGTGTTCCATCTGCTTATTTCTATTGCCCCCAGGTTGTAGACCTGCTTGCACCATACCAAAGAGGTGGAAAGATTGGATTGTTTGGTGGTGCTGGCGTGGGAAAAACTGTGCTTATCATGGAACTTATTAATAATGTTGCGAAGGCTCATGGTATGTGCATAAATTGACTTAATTACTTGTTAAGACGTTCCAGCTCCTCCCTATGTATCCATGCTGATTGTTTTGTTGTGTAGGTGGTTTCTCTGTGTTTGCTGGTGTTGGAGAGAGAACCCGTGAGGGTAATGACTTGTACAGAGAAATGATTGAGAGTGGTGTCATTAAGCTAGGTGACAAGCAGGTGAACATAACATTTTGACATATTCAATATTCTTATATTCCTTCTAGCATGATGCTCATGTCTTTTGTTTTTACAGAGTGAGAGTAAATGTGCTCTTGTATATGGTCAAATGAACGAGCCCCCTGGCGCTCGTGCCCGTGTTGGTCTGACCGGGCTTACGGTTGCTGAACACTTCCGTGATGCTGAAGGGCAAGATGTGCTTCTTTTCATTGATAACATTTTCCGTTTTACCCAAGTACATATTTTTTTCAACAATCTTAGCTAATTTCCATCATGTTCTGTACATGTGGTCATTCTATTATCATTCAATTTACATTGTGATTCATCATATAGGCCAACTCAGAGGTGTCTGCTTTGCTTGGTCGTATCCCATCTGCCGTCGGTTACCAACCAACCTTGGCTACTGATCTTGGAGGTCTTCAAGAGCGTATTACAACCACCAAGAAGGGTTCGATTACCTCTGTCCAAGCTATTTATGTGCCTGCTGATGACTTGACAGATCCAGCTCCTGCTACCACGTTTGCCCACCTGGATGCTACAACTGTGTTATCACGACAGGTTTGGTTGTGTCTTGTGAAGTGTCTGTTGCACTGATGTCTTTGTGCCATGGTCTAATTGACAATTTTGAAATTGTTGAACAGATCTCTGAGCTGGGTATCTACCCTGCTGTGGATCCCTTGGACTCTACATCTCGTATGCTTTCACCCCTTGTATTGGGTGAGGATCACTATCATACTGCTCGTGGTGTACAAAAAGTACTTCAGGACTACAAGAATCTTCAGGATATCATTGCCATTTTGGGAATGGATGAGCTTAGTGAAGATGATAAGTTGACTGTTGCTCGTGCACGTAAAATCCAACGTTTCTTGAGCCAGCCTTTCCATGTTGCTGAAGTCTTCACGGGTGCCCCTGGTAAATATGTAGATTTGAAGGAGAGCATCAACAGCTTCCAGGT
>JANTPZ010000981.1:0-24248 GCA_025593235.1 Vachellia pachyceras | reverse complement strand
GTAATAAACTTGAGTGGGTTCATAAATGCCTGGAAACATTTATGGGGTTCTCAAGTACCCACCGTGACAAACTTGAAACAGCTTTGCAAGTGTCCGTAGTGAACTTGTGGTTGTAATGGTTTTCCAAGTACCTAGTTTAAACTTGGATGTTATAGTGGATTGAAAATCTCAGAGGTGTCTGAGGACTAGACGTAGGTCATAGAGGACCGAACCAAGATAAATCATAGTGTGTTCATCTTTCATTCATCTTCTCAAATTTCTGAGTACTTTGTTATTACCCAATCTGTTTTCATACTCTGTTTTAATCAACTTGATTTGAATGTTTTGATTAACTAAGTTTTAATCGAAAAGATTTTTAAAACACCCAATTCACCCTCTTTTGGGTGCAGCCATCCTAACAAAATCAATATATTTTCATGTAAGCATATTTGATGGAGTAAGTCAAACAGTTTAAAGGAAAAAATATAGCATAAATTATTTTTTAAAAAAAAACAGCTTGCAAAGAAGAGGAAACTCCATTTTATGCCATGTAGATTATGACAAGCCTAGTGATTAGAATACACTGGAGATCGTATTTGGTCAATCTCATCATGTGAAAGACCAAAGTCTACCAATAACAAATGCAAAGCCTTCATGGACGAGCATGCATGAAGTTTAACTTTAATGAACCCGTATTAGGTTTATTTATATTGGGTCTGTTTGACAGAACGTTTAGAAAAACAAAACACACGTTCAACAGTATTTTTTTTCAAAACGAGATAATATCATTAACATATTTACCTCTATTTGATTAAAAGTATTTTTCTACTGCATTCCTAAACAGGTAAATTAACATTGGTAAAAATGATTTTTATTTAAATTGATTTTAATTTGTAAGTCGGGATAAAAATCAATTGTTGTATTATGATTTATGTTTAAACAAGATTTTATGAAAAAGAAAGTAAGTTTTATAAAAATTTGTTTTGATGATATATTGAAAATTCAGTTCTATAAGGTTCATGTATAATAAAAAAAAAAGCTAAAAGTTAGAGAAGTTTGATTGAACTTTGAATCAAAAGTCATTTGCTAGAAAAACTATTCTAAACATGAATAAAAAAAAGTGTCAACTATCTTTTTTTTTTTCTTTGAGTTAATTGTTTGCAAACTTAAATCCAAGCTTTATAGCCCTTCACAAGCAGCATATGTACATGAAGTGGAACATAGTGTGATTAGGTGAAAGTGAAACTCATCCTAACCTTCCCACTTTCATGCATTTTTCTTCTCTCAAGTTTTTACAACCAGCTGGTCAACCTTTCACAAAATTCTTATTCTTCTCATTATTTTTCATGACATTCTAATTTCAAAGTTTTGTGGTTACCTTCTTTTAATCATTTGACACACTCTCTTCCTTTCCAAGTACTTGAAAAAAAGGGTTATTTATACATGGGTGAATTGTTGGATTGTATATAAAAATGAGGTTACTATACAAAAATACTTTAAGATTGTATGTCCAACACTATATGCATTTTTTAAGATTTAAAAATACATGTGGACATTTAAAATCGAAGAAAAAAAATGTAATGGCCACTAAATGAAACCTAATACCGTCATATACGTATAAGCAAAATTAGTGCACCTCACCACAAAAAATAACAGCGTTGGGCTATATCTAAAGATCCTAAAATTTTCTCTATTTAAATGTTTATGAGTATTTTTTCACATTCAAAAAAGCATATAGTGTTTAATGTACTTTAAGTGACAAGGCTCATGAATTTTTTTTTTTCACCTTAAGTCTATTAGTGGCTTTAGGAGTGAAAATAACAAATGTGACTATCACAACGCCCATTAGTTGCCTATTAGTATTCCTATAATTCTATTTATAGGGTAGAAATAAAAGGTTCTATTTGATCATATTTATAAATCACATCATTAAATTTTCGCGTGAATGTGCAGTTTTACCGTTTATTTATTATGTGTTGATTTTGCTCTCATATGTTATTGTGAATATTAATTGAGGATAAAGTTTGAAAGTTATTGAATTTTACGGAACACGCCACTTAAGTAATTCGATAATTTCCACGTATTAATTAATAATTAATAAAATGGTTTCTTACAATTCAGATATCATTGATGTGTGCAAAGAAACCTTTGAAGACTGAGAAAGAAGGAAACAAAAAGGAGAATAACAACGAGTGGCTTAACAGGGATGAGAATAAATACGTGACGTGGGAATATATACAGCATTAGCATTTCCACCCAAACTGGGAATACAAAACAAAACCAGAATTGTGGTTCGCTGAATCCCACAAATACCAACCATCAATCCAAAAATGGAACAATCTTTGCTTAAATAAGAAAAAAAAACATATTTTTATTACATTCTCTGTCACAACTTTGCGGCTTATAATAATTCATATCTTGTACGATAAGATGTTGTTGTTATATATTCTAAAATACTTTTATATAAAATTAGATTATAATACTCCTCATATTGACATGATGGAGAATGAATATTTTCTTAATCCTATTTGTAAGTTATTGTAAATTTACAGTTTTATAGTCCATTTATTAGTGTAAACTCGGTGCTGTTGGAATTGAAGATACGGGAGTGAAGTTGAGAATTTATTGATTTTAAGACAAAGTGAGTAAAATGTAAGATTTTTGTTCATTGCATGTTCATGTAGAGGGTGAAGTTAAGGTTGTGTGGGTGGTAAGAAGATGATGTTTGAGTTGTTTGACTTACAAGTGTAAATTCCTTAGCCTTACGCACACCCACATGCACACACCAGTGTTTCAAATCATCCCAACTTCTTCTTCCTCTTCTTTTTATGGAGTCGCAAATGAATTGACTCGTACTTCCGATACAGACACGCACGCACACACTCAAAAAGATCGTTCTCTCTCTCTCTCTCTCTCTGCCAATTCCTTCAACGCCATGGCAGTGGCAGAGTTAAACCCTTGTTACGCCAAGTCTCTTCTTCACTCATCCTCTTCACTATCACCACGTCCTTGTTTCTCCACATATCTTCGCCAACCACGTGCTTCTGGACGTCTCTCTTATACCTCATGTCCCTCCATTTCTTGCTCCATTGCTACCAGGTATGTGCATGTGTGTGTATACATACATACAACTATATAAACACGTATACATACATAAATACGCGCGCGCGCGCGCACATATATGCTCAGTTTTGAGTGGAAGTGACTGATGTGGCAATGTTGCGCTGTGAGCAGTAAACTGCAAGCGCCGATTGTGGAAAGGAAGGAAGAGGTCAGTAATGAAGATGACTGCTATGGAGTTTTCTGCTTGACCTATGATCTCAAGTCTGTAAGTGCCCTTTTCTTTCTTTCTTTCATTTACATACTTCCTCGGTTTGTCTTTAGATCTACAAGGAACTGCTTCAACATAGCCAAGATTTCATGTTTGGTTCAACGTTACGTTGTAAACTATACATTTCATGATGTTAAACCAAATGCTTAAACGTACACACAAAAGCATCAGGATGTTGCAAAGTTAAATAACATTTTTTAAAAAATAAAATAAAATGCCCATGGTCGACTTCTCCTGTTTCTTTCGGTTACTTTTGCCCCGTTAATTAATTCCTCAAGAAAAAGGGCTTAGCAGCCAGTCATAATCCATTGAATGTCCTAAAATTATTAGCTTTAATTATCTAATTGGTTATTCTGTTTGTTGTATTGATTTGATTTACATGTTGACAGGAAAAAGAAACAAGAACATGGAAGAAGATAATTAACATTGCAGTCTCTGGTGCTGCCGGAATGATCTCCAATCACCTCCTCTTCAAGGTCAATCCAAATCTTTTGAGTTTGTAGTTTGATGTCAAAACATTTACCACCTGAAATGTAATAAAAGCTTGCTTTTTTGGACGTCCAATTATTGACTCTCGTTCATTTTCTCAGCTTGCATCTGGTGAGGTTTTTGGAGCAGATCAACCCATAGCTCTCAAATTACTGGGATCCGAAAGGTCATTCCAAGCACTTGAAGGTATAACAAACTATCATTCGCCATTCTGATTCTCATTAGTGATACAACACACACACAACAAATGCCTTTTAACGTGAATGCTCTGTTTCAAAAACTTATAGGAGTTGCAATGGAACTGGAGGATTCCTTGTTTCCTTTACTGAGAGAAGTGAGTATCGGGATTGACCCTTATGAAGTGTTCCAAGATGTAGAATGGGCTGTGTTAATAGGTGCCAAGCCTCGAGGTCCTGGCATGGAGCGAGCTGACTTATTAGACATCAATGGCAAAATCTTTGCTCAGCAGGTGCGCGCGCGCGCGCGTGTAATTTAGATCTCTCTGTTTTTTCTCTGCACTGATTCCTTTACATGATCTCTCTCATAAACATACCATAGGGAAAAGCACTAAATGCTGTGGCGTCCCCAAGTGTCAAAGTCATAGTTGTGGGAAATCCTTGCAATACAAAGTAAGACAAACTTCATTTCTCAATGTGTTTAGTTGCACCCAAGTCCAACAGGAATATTTTAGCAGCACTTAGTATTTCAAACTAATCTTTTGTGCATTTAGTATTCTAAGATGATTTTTGGTGCACTTTTTGTGCAATGTTGCCCCTAATGAACACTCTGTATTTAGGGTATTGAATAATACTAAAAAAATACTTTATGATGTAGAATACACAAAAAATTAATTTAGAATATTGGATACAACCAGGGAAAATAATTTAATTTACTGGATGTTATTTAACCCTTTCTTGATTTCTTGATATTTTCTGCATAAACTAATGATTCGAGTGTATATTAATTGCAGTGCACTGATATGCTTGAAGAATGCTCCAAACATTCCTGCAAAGAATTTTCACGCTTTAACTCGCTTGGATGAGAATAGGGCCAAATGTCAGGTAACATAGTGTTTAGAGCTGTGCTATCGTGTGTTTGGGAACACTTCTGACACATTTTCTCCAAGAGCTAATCAAACGCAGCCTTAATTTCACTCAAAAAAGTTTGCTTCTCATGATTAGCTTCATCTACTTATCTTTGATACATGTGCAGCTAGCTCTCAAGGCAGGCGTATTCTATGATAAAGTCTCAAATATGACCATATGGGGCAATCACTCAACCACTCAGGTCATTATTATAGAATGTTTATTTACTTATTTACTAAAACAATCGTGCTTCACTGAACACAACTCCTCTAAATTCTCTTTCTTGGTATGCTGCTACTGCTAAATTTTCAACAGGTCCCTGACTTTTTAAATGCCAGAATCGATGGTTCGCCTGTTAAACATGTGATCAAGGACCGCAAGTGGTTACAAGAAGAGTTCACTGGAAAGGTTCAGAAGGTAAAATTACCATCAACTATCAATAAGCATGTGAAATATATACATAACTAGTTTGGACATTATGGGGAAAACAATTTATGGTTGACAGAGAGGTGGTGCTCTTATTCAAAAGTGGGGGAGATCGTCCGCTGCATCAACTGCTGTATCAATTGTTGATGCCATTCGCTCTTTAACCACTCCTACTCCTGAGGGTGACTGGTTTTCCTCTGCTGTAAGTATCAGTTAAATTAAATGAAACGGGACATATAATTTTTTTCATACAATTATCTTATATCCAAATGAACCCCGATAAGGTTGCTGCCATTTGTTATAGAGGTCATGAGGTTAAACCCTAGAAATAACCTCTTCTCTTGCAAATGCTGATACAGACAAGGGTTTCTTAAGTAAATTCAGATGCCAAGAATTAAATTTTGGGGTCAAGATGATATTTTCTCCTCCTCTGTAGAAGCTTAGGTCCAAGAAAAGGATATATAAGCACTAATCTTAAGACAGACAGAATAGTCTGAGTAATTTGATTTATAAATACAAGAGTTTTCCATGCTCTCTCTTTTTCCTTCTTCTGGCTTCAATCACTGAGTTTGCATGCATTTGCAAAATCAGGTATATACCAATGGAAATCCTTATGGCATAGCAGAAGATATTGTTTTCAGTATGCCATGTCGATCAAAAGTAAGTCTGTGCCTGACATGTTCTTCATCCTTCTTAAATTTTTGAAATTGCCCATGTTTTCTTAGACAGTGTTTCTCATCCTTTTAGGGAAATGGTGATTATGAACTTGTCAAGGATGTCATAATTGATGACTACCTCCGACAGCGAATAACCAAAGTAAGCATCACTTTTCATTTTCTTCATGACTTCAGAATACAGCATGGGTGTGGGGCGCGAGAGAGAGCTTGCACCATTGGTATCCAATGTTATCTTCTTTGAACAACTATAATACAGATGCTTCCTTATAGGAGGCAAGACAAATGCTACTTATAATTCTTGTACATGTGAAACTGCCTCTACTCTATTCTACTGCTATGTATGTATGCATGCTCTGTCACAGTTTTGAAGACGTGTATTGAATCATTCCGTTGGAAATTAGTGCTAATTTTTACATGCAAAGTTCAAAACATTGAAGTTGGTGGGAAGTATTCAGGATACTTGAGAATGCTTATCAGATGCAGAGCGCCAAAATCCTTGACTTGATAGAATGATACTGATATTTTTGTTGCCTTCAAACTTCCCAGAACCACAGTGCCTTGCCTTTATTTACGTAACCTCACTCCTCAAAACACACTGATTCTATCTTCTTCCCGTTTTGCAGTCAGGAGCAGAGTTGCTGGCAGAGAAGAGATGTGTGGCTCACCTGATAGGGGAGGTCAGCTTCATACACACACACATATAATATATATATATATATATTCCCATGCCACCAAGTTGTTATTGCTGAGAGTTGTCATTTGACGGTGAGCAGGGGAGTTCTGTGTGTGAGCTACCTGGTGACACGACGCTGCCTGGAGAAAAGTAGAAAAACCCAAATGAGCACACTAAGGTTAAACCGCACTTTTACACTAATTTATTCCTAGGTAATTTATTACTTAATAAACAACAAGAATCTGTACCCAAGGCCAATCATAGATTGCGTTTCTTGTACATTTCTTTCTTAAGTGGGGATTCGCTAATCACGATTTATGATTGGCTTTGTTTACAAATTTTTTTCCTTTATTTTTTTTATGGAGGTACATTGCAAAATTTCTCAAATATTGGGAGTAAGATCACCAACTGTACAATAATAATCGAGCATAAATCGTGCCCGGTTCATATGATAGGAGTCGCACACCATTGTTCGGCTTTCTGAGCCATATTGTTACTCATAATTGTTAAACGCATACATACATATAGATTGTAGTATGAGAATCAACTTGAACATTAGTTGAAGATAAAATTTCTTGTACAAAACACAGCGTTTATTGGATCCCATTAACTTCGCCTCCTTTGACCATTGCCTTCATAGGGATAATTCATCTAAAGCTATTCGCAAATACGAACTTAATCTTCCTCATGATAGCCACCCACTCCAATTGTTAAATGTACAGTCAGAAACGACGCCAAATTAAACAATCAATAATGGGATACAAATCCATTCTACATTTACACATCTAGTATTCAATTCAACACATGTAGCATGTACATATCAATCTCCATATATGTTCATAATTATAATTGAAATTAATGTACTCAGATTCCATGCATTAAATATGAATACAAGATAAATGATAAATAAACACATCCCCCTCCCCGGCCATTAAATTGGATAAGGAACAAAATTCAGATCTAATTACATCTAGTTGAGATTCTCGTGCAATAGTAAAAGTACTCAACCTTGAACTTCAAGGAATTGAAAGATAACCAATAACTTACACACAGTAAGGGAAAGACAACCGACATGGGACTTCCAGAAAATCCCTCAACCACCAACTCTTACACAGTATCAGACAGACTTCCAATGTAATAGATGTACACGCGCGCGCGCGCAAAATACAGCCCCAAAACAGAAAGGTGCCTGTGTCACTTCAGTGCCCCTCCAACCGTGCCACGATATGGACAAATCGGTTGCCAGACTATCAATATGGTTATAGATGGCCACAACTAACGAATCCATTCAAGTTACGAATAAAAATTAACAGCTAAACTGAGATTATACCAGAGGCTGCAGAGATAATAGGGGGAAATAACCTATAAAAAAATGTGTATATATATCATGAACTAATATGAACAAATACTTAGTCTAGCCGTTGACATCCTAAACCAAAAATATGAATAAAATTACGTAATAAATTACAATCAAGAAGTATATAGTATAAAACAACTCCACATGAGCTAAGCAGTCAGTCTGACAAAATTTAACTACATCCTAGTCATTGAACGAGTGTATCATTGATATCAAAGAACAATCAGCTGAGTGCAGCTTATTGCTTATTGCATCACATGCACAGCCTTCCGTGTGTCATTTACCAGCAGCATACATGCAACTCCCAATCTTGCAACTCAGTGAAAGAATAAGAACCGAAAAGAGGATCAAGAAAACCCAGCAATGTGACACCAAAAAGGCACTCTTGCCAGATAGCATGCCAGAAACCGGGACCAAAGCATCAGAAATATTATTAGGTTGAGAAAAATCAGAAGAGATCATGAAGTTGAACCCTCCATTCTTGCCCAGCGTCCAGTCCATCCCGTCACCTCTAAGAGTAATGTTAGTTACTCTGATCATACCTGCAGTTACATGATTGGAAGATTGAGCAGCAGAATGAAGCCGAAGAGCAACATCTTTGGGAGGAAGCTCAGAAGCAAAGGCTGGAGGAGCAGGGATCTTGTCCAACAGGCGACTGACCCTTTTTGTCAATGGATTCATATCTCCTACTAAACAAAAATACGGACAAATAGTCCGCTCTCCCGTTAGCAGAGAACACAAGGCATAGAACCAAGTGGAAGAGATAGGCTACCAGCTTAAGTGTTTAAAAAAAAAAAAAACCAGTCACACATACATCAAAACAAACAACTGGAAGCCAAAAGAAACCTCACCTGATACTGATTTTGACAATTCTGGATTCTGCTTAGAAGAGGAAGCTCCATTAGCAAAAGGTGCCTCATCAAAATTCTGCTTACATGCCAAGGGTTTCTCATCCACATTCTGTCGTTGAGACAATTTAGTTATACAACAATTTCTATTCTAAGAATCACTAAAAGGCATCTAACGTTGAATATCTAGACTTTAGTAAGCCCTAACCTGAATCAAAGGCAGTCCTTGGTCAGGGACTAATTCTACATCGCTCTTAATCTGAGGAGGATCAAAAGATATAAACTTGGTAATGTCATCATCAGCATCCAAGAAGTTTAGATACTCATCTAGCATGTCCTTAACATCAAAATCTGCCTCAATGGGATTCAAAAGATCATTGGTTTCCAGGAATGACCCATCACCAATCTGAGGAAAATCAATAGCATCCAAGTATAAATCGTCAAATGCATGATTGAAGTTAAGCGGACTTCCATCATGCCTAGCTTCCACTTCGTATTCATCCTTCAATGTTTCACCATCCGCTGCATGCTGCTCAGGTATATTCAGGAACCGATTCTCTTGAAGCTCAAAAGTTCCACCAGTGCTTACAAACGGCTTCTGTTCTTCAGTGGTTGCCTGGGAATGCTCCGCTCCAGGATAGCTACTACTTTCCCCATAAAACATGTTGAGTGGAAGAGCAGCACTAGTAGATGCTGTGTACATATCAAGGGTCTAGTAATAACCAGAAATTCTCAATATTAGAGGGTTGTTTGATTCTGGACAATAGTGACAGCTAAAAATAGCCATGAAAAAACTAACTTTTTTAACAAAGACGTGCACTAAACCACTAAACCATATTAGAAGAGAAATAGACCATATTACAAATCGAGAAAATAATAATGCACAAATTTATCCAGCGGCCAACACCTAGAAGTTTGCCTATATTATGTTGAATAGAAGATAGACAAACAGTGCCATTAATCGAGAAAATAAATGTATAGATATGTGTGCATCATTCAATAGCCAACATATATAGATTCATTGCATTGAAGACAAAACTAAAAATATCAGTGCACATATCAGGTAAACCGAACATTTGACACCAAGACTACGAAGAGAAGTACATAAAACACACATAATGAATACACATTCCTAGTATTCTCTTAATGATTAAACACAAACTCAGCCTTCAAAATACCAATATAAACTAATCAGAAGAAGCGTGATAGAACACAAACCTGCTCAAGGTCGTTTGTTTCAACAAAAGCATCATAATCATCGCCCATTAAAACTTCATTAGTAAAAGCCCCATCACCTGAAAGTGGAGTCACCTCATCATCATCCTCATCCCATTCCTCCTCTACAAAGGGGGCACCGTACTGCTCTCCATTCTTTGGTCCTGTACCGCTCTTCTGGAAAACCCTGCAGAGCACAAAAGCATCCTTCTCCACCCGAGAATGAAAATGAGCAGAGAGTATTTTCAATACAAATGACCTATTGCTCTCCAATATGCAAAACATGTAACGGTAGAGTTGAAGCACCTGAGCTATTCCTGCGTTCACCAGTTCTTCATCGGCCATTCTGTACTCATGCATGACCCAATTGGTACGATCACCGCGCGGCGCTCGACCACTATGATAAACCAAGGTCTTCTTCATTCCGACAATTCGCGAGTTGTGTCGCACTGGGCGATCCTTCCCCGTAGTCTTCCAGTACCCCTTCTCCGTAGCCCGATTTGTCTTCGACCCATTGCCGTACTTCTTGTCCAGCCCACTGAAGAAGTACCATTCTAAATCCCTACTTTTCAGCTTCGACTGACCTAAAACATCCCCAACAAAGAAAATATATCAATCAGCAAGAACCACACAGTTCACTCGAACAGCAAAAAGCTAGACAACGTAGAAAAGAAATTCAATTTCATGCTACATACATAGAGAAAATCATCGTATACAAATGAAACACAGAGAAGAGCAAAAAAGCTAACAGGGGAGGTCCCACGGTTCGGATTTATAGATGTCGATGACGGCAATCGGGTCGAACCGGAATGGTTTGCAGCACACCTTGCGCCTGAGGTAATAGCGAACGAGTTCTTCGTCGGTGGGGTGGAATCGGAATCCGGGGGAGAGAGAAGTCGCAGAATCACGACCCATTCGTGGATCCAATCGAGATGAATTGCTGAAATTGAAATTCAGTTACGAAATAGAAAAAGGTTTTTAGAGAGAGACAGAGATTGGGGATTAGGTTTCGGTGTTTCAATAAGAGTTAAAAAGATGAAAGGAAATGCAAAAAAGAGATAAGTAAATCGTTTGAGCAAAGAAGCTCGCCAGAGACGATCATGGAAAAGTCTATTTTAAGCGACGATGGAAGGTTCTAGTATCCGGGGAGGGGCTTGGGATATACTCACAGGTCGGGGTACAGATAGCATTCTGACCTGCAGTACGTGTCGAAAATAAGCAGATGGTCAGATAGTGGACACGTGGCATCACATAATTAGTTATATGACGACATATTGAGGAGGTGCTTGTCTTTGCCTTAAACTATAAAGATATTCCTGTCAAACATAGTAATTTAAAAAGGTAAATACCCACTTAAAAATAGTTATTTATATATAATTACATTTTTATTATATTATAGTCAAATAAATTAATTTAAATAAAATAATAAATATAAATATTTTTATATAATTTATTTAATTTCTTTAATCTCTATGTAAAAATCAAATACCTCTATATTAAGTAGTAGTGTATAATGAAGTTTGAGATTGTTTAGTTTTTCTCCCTAAAATCAACTATGGCTTATATTAAGTGATCAAGTAGTATGCATAATATCAATTATGGCTTACTTCTTTAATCTCTCCATAAAAAATCAAATACATCTTGCAGCTCTTATAGCTTGTTTTATTTCTATTTCTAAAACTTAAGTTTCGTTTCAAAACCTAGGTTTTACCCCAAAATCTAAATTTTGTCCAAGTACTCACATTTTTAAAAAAATTATTTTGAATACAAAATCTCAATTTGAAACCTAAATTTTGAAAAAGTTATTTTCTTATCAAATCATACCATATATCCTAATAAATTTTCTCTTTCCTCTTTCCTACCTGCTTTTTGCCTCGGAATTCATAAAAGCCAATAACTTCCTAAACACAATCACTTTTTTAAAATATAAGTTTTACCTTAAAATCCGTAAAAGTTATTGTTAACATGATGTTCAAACAAATTGTAAATGAAAATAAAACCATTATCCCATTAACTCATAGCCACTTGTTTGGCTAAATTTTCGGAATTTGGTCTCCCATCAATTCTTATATGATTTGTATTTCAGTGGGTACTAGAAGAAGCGACTTTAAAATTTGACTGAAACTTAAAATTTAACAGTATTTTCATTTTATTTATATTTAATTTTATTTTTTCTTTAATATAAATACGTTAATTTTTTATGAAGGCTAAGGAAGTTAAATAAATTGGTACATTTATCATCTTTTTAAAACTAATTTACTTAACTTATAAACTGATATATTACAATCTAATAATATATAAGTATTTTAGAATATATAATTTAAAATAGGTCATTTACCTTCCTTAATTTCAGAAAAAATCAATTATGACTTATGGTAAGGGACCAAGCAGTATACAATTTTTTCAGTGAGATACATTTTACATTATACTCATTTATATGTATTAATTTATTGTTATGAATTATAATTTTTTACAAATTAACGGATTCATAAATTATTATTCAGAGATAGAAACTTAATTTTGAGATTATCCAAGATACAAAGTATATTTTTTGTTTTTTATGGAAGATCAAAATGATATTAAATAAAATGAATAGCATATCCTTTACATGATACAGGATATACAATTTAAATAATTTTAGGCAATTCGACATAAACAAGTGAGAGTGGTTTTGTTTCGTCTTACGTAAAAAAAATTGATTGTGGGTGTTGCCCCAAGAATGCTTATCCCGCCTTATATGATTAGTACCCATGCATATGACCTAAAAGGTTAATAAAATATTAACAAAAATTGTGGTTTGAACTTACATTAGAAGAATTGTCTACATTTAATATTCAACAATACTTTGAACATAATTACCGTCATGTAGATGATACATGTAGTTAAAAAATGGTGAATAAAATGTTGCTAAGCAGAGTCAAAATGGATTTGTCACCCCAAAAAAAGAGTCGTAGTGGATGTTGGCGATATTGATAGGAATAGTTCTCTGAAAAGTATAAGAGAAAAGATGGAAAAGAAAGTTGTGCACAATGTCTCTAAAGCATAGGCAACACTTTCCTTTAAACTTAATTTACCCCCATCTATTCCTATATTATAATGTGTAAGTTGGGTTAACCGGTGAATTTCTTGAGAGATACAATAGAGACACTTGAGTATAGATTGCACTCTCAATACTTAAGCCAAAACAACAAAGACTTTTACAAAGTGATAGTTTGGATTTTTTTATATATGCACTCAAAGAGAAAGACAATGAGTTTGATCTCGCTGTGAGAAAAATTGCATGTAAAATTGTGTCTTCAAAGGGTATTTATAGAATATGGAAAGATGTCTTGAAGTGGTACCTTTTGGAAACAATGTCTCTTCAATTAAAAGTAACAACCATACCACTTCAAAAAGTCACAACCATAATGATTTTTCATCAAGAGTTGCATTTTTATGGTATTTAGGGATATATGACTTTAAAATTACAACCCCCTACACAAACCTTCAAAATTCACATCTTTTTAAAAATTCACATCTATTCCTTTGAAAAATCACATCTTTTCATTTTAAAAATATTCCAACAATCCCTTACCATTTTTAAAATGATCAAAACTATTATCACTTCGGAAAATTCATGTTGTTAGTAAAGGTATCTGAGGGATTTGAACTTTTATCTAAATAAGACACGGTTTCATCCATCCGAAATAATGTGTACACTAAGCTTTGAACCAATTATCACATGTAAACGGTGTACGTAAATTACGCATGAGATCTTGGACCATTGTATGCCACTTTAAATGACACTTTTATGGCCTTGTGTTCATATCCTTTTCATGAGAGCTTTCAGAGTTAAACCCTTAGACTTTTAGAAGTAGTCTCACTTCACTCTCTTATAGCTAGACTCCGTTAAGAGCACCACCATGATAAATGCTCCATCAAATATACGCTTGCAGGTCTATTAAAAGCTAAATTAATGCTCAACCTTTCCCCTTTCAATCTCATGGTTACTTAGTACTTTTCAACTTTGGGATCAATCAAATATGGTAAGTACTTGCAATCACTCTGATAGTGTACTTTCACCATTGAACTCGATACTTGATATGATGGTCAAGTGTGAGTTGGGTTTCCACTATTGATGGTCAATATTTATAAGGTTTGAGACCCATCCCCTTTTATTTTTTTAACACCATATCCTTTGTCAGACTTTCGTCAAAGGATCTACAAGATTTAATTTAGATTTTAAATAACTTATGGAGATTATTCCATTTAAAATCAAATCCTTTGCATAGCTATGTACAAAGCCAATATGTTGCGACTTTCCATTATAAAATGGATATAAGCCCTTGCAAAATTAAACTTACTATCATGATAGATAAACATTGCTACCAACTTCCTATTAAAGTCATTAAAGTCAAATAATGAAAAATCATGACAATCAAAATTATTAACATATCAATATATAAAAGCAAATGATGACTCATATTCTATTATTAAATTTACCATAACCAATATGAAATATTGAATTTATTTTTGTCCTTCCCTCCTATTTTCTTGAGGTGTTATGAGACTTCTTTCCTCTTACACATGTACCTTCTCTTCAGCATTAGTATCTTTTGTACAATTTAATCTATACTTTTCTTTTAAGTGAAGATAATCCCCCAATTGCTCAAGAGAAACTTACTTTAAATATTACTTTTGAAATCTATCCATGATGAGAAATTTTATCTATGATTGATAAGATAATAATTTATTTATCAACATGCATGTCAATTTCTTTAAGATTATTTAAACCATAACCATTCCATACATCTATGCCATAATAAATGTTCCATCAATCATTGTAATCAAAATCATAACACAACATGATTATTATCAACTCATCTAATTAACCACAAAATATTTCATGATAACTATTAATTTATTAAATTCAAAATCTATTATACTTCCAATCGACTTTCCTATCATGCTTAAAATTTCATGATTTCAGAATCCAAAAAAACCATATAATTTATGGCAAAAACGAATGTATCAAACTAGATCATGAATAAACTTTATGAATCTATAAACCATATTTCATAAAAAGAAGTAAATATAAACTTATATATGTCTCTTTTTTCATGACCAAATGAATTTCAAGATCACTTTTTTGCGAAGTTCTTGAATCAAACCATCCACTAGTAAACCGCTGCCACCTCATAGAATTGCATGTGTCGCCACCCAACCCAAGGCATGATTATGATTCATTGGCACCACCTTTCCAAGAGATACGATTTTTCTTCCTTTGTAAACAGTTATTGAACAATAGTACTCCCAATGGTGACACCTTTCCATTTTCTAATCCCCAAAAAGAATTAATGGATGTTCCCAATATCATCCTTACCTCTTGTTTCAATGTTATGCTTTCATGAAATTCCCTTTCCTATGAAAAGGGAAAACTCAATAGATAGATGCAGACCACATGTTTATAACAATCATGAAGAGATTCGTGGATTTCATAAAAGACACATAATCAAATATACTTTAAAAAATAAATTTGAAAAACTATAAAAACCTGATCTCATGGCATTTAAGTTATAGGAATTAGGAAACCCATGCAAACCAATTTCATCAAAACCAATATCACCAACATGTCAAGCCAACGAAAAGCAAATAAGTTGGGATATGCATTGTCGGACTCTTGCAAATAGGAAATCATGAAAACCGCCTAAATTCAATTTATGCAGTTGAACTTATCATAATGATGGTTAGAATTTATCGTAATGGTGGTCACTGTACAATGGTCAAAATCGGAGGATTCTTGATCCAACTAAACCCCACAGAGATTTGTTCTGGAAACTCAAATTTTTCCAGACCATGGCAATAACCTGAGTCCAAAAACTTGCAAAGCGAATTGGGAGTAGTCTGTCTAAATGATGCAAATTCACTCCAACATAGAAAATGGCCCATGAATTATTGAATGATGCCAAAGTGAAAATTAAATAAAGGGGAGGGTCTCTTCTTCTCTCCTAGGGTTCTTCTCACTAACGAAGCCCTCTGAGTCAATATCGTAGTAGATGGGGATGGTGACGAACGAGAAGAGAGCGGGTGATGACGAAGGGGGTTCAGAGGGTGGAGACGGAAGAGAGCGGAGTAAGAAAAAGGTGCTGCAGACATTGGAAGAAGGGGGAGTGGTATCAGATGAGACTCGACAAGGTGAAGGTGAAGCGACATATAGGGACAAGCTGTTGAAGTGTGGCCAGTTTTCCTGTTCAAAGGACTTGAGAGGGAGCAGTGCTTTCGAAAAGGCATGACATAAGCATATTGAAAGCTTGAATGTTTTCTTTGGAGATGGAGTGAAAGATGGTGCCTTCCATGGTGCAAATATTTGATTATTAAGTTATTAGGGAAGACCATTCCAATCTGGGGCATGAAAGTGGCTCTGCTTAAGGTTTGGAAAACAAGGGAAGCTTTTGAAATTATGGATCTGGATAGCGGGTACTTTGTGGTGTCGTTCGCTAACGAGGAGGATATGAATTATGTATATTTTAAAGGTCCATGGACGGTGGTGCCCAAACTTTGATCCTTGTACTGCTGAGAGTCAAAGGAAAATTGATGCTTGGATTCAGATTCCTGTTCTCCCTTTAAAATTCTTCAACTCTGAAAGCCTGTGGAAAATTGGAGGCTTGGTCCGGAAAACTTTGAAGGTGGATTCGACGACTTATCTAAAAGAATGGGGAGGTTTGCTCGCATATATGTTGAGCTAGATCTAAAAAAGCGTTTGGTTTCAACAATCACCATTTTTGGGAAACGGAGGTTCGTGGAGTATGAGGGCCTTCATCTCATTTGTTTCCATTGTGGACTTTACAAATACCATCGAGATCGCTGCCCAGAACTTCACTCTAACTCTCGGGAGGAGAACACGTCAGGGCTTAGTGAGGCTGAAGGAAAAGTACACAAGGAGAGTGATCAAATAGATGCTGGCGAGGCGAAACAATCCCAAAAGTGGGATCGTTCATAGGAGAGCACACCGGTAGCCTCTGTCAACGGCGATACACAAGTACCAGATAAGTTGGGTGCTTGGAACTTGGTCGTCCGGCCACCACAGCGAAAAAATAACGTCCCTGATTCATTGGAGATCAGAACGAGTAATCAGCAAAAGGTTCTGAAGAATAAACCTATCACCAAGGCCGTTAACGTGCAAAGGGGATTCAATTCTCATAGTTTAAGTAACAATGTGCTGGAAGCGAGATTCTCGAGTGGGCCAAATTTGGATTCCTGAAATGTTGGAAAAGATGTTACTAGTAAGAGCAAATGGGTCCCTGTTGACCATGTAAGGAGAAGGAAGGAACGTGTGACCATTGGCGGTAAAGAGAATAGGGCCATGAGGATCAAGAGAAGCGATGTGGGACCGAGTGTCTCCAAGCCCAACAAACAATCTTTTCTATCCTCAACCAATCCATTTAGTGCCTTAATGGACACGAGGGAATCAGGCATATCTAACTCTGGTGACTTGGCCGATGACCTGAGATTAGTAGAGTCCAATAAGGAAGCGATGGAACTTGAAGGAGCATAAGCCCAAAATGAGTTGAGAGATGAAGATGGTAGAAGACCAAGTCTTTCAAGAATGCATGAGGGGACGGTGATAGATGAAAATGAGGGCCTTACAGCCCACAATTCAATAAACAGTATTGTCCCATGAATTGCCTTTTTTGAAATGTGAGAGGCACAGGAAATAAATTTTTTGTGGGCCTTATGCATGGGTGACTTCTAAATATAATATTGATTTGCTTGCTATTTTTGAGACTAAGTGTAAAGGGGTGAAGGCTGAACGGATTGCTAGCAGATTGGGCTTTTCTCATTTTAAGATTATGGATGCTCTCGGCTTTTGGGGCGGTGTTTGGGTTCTCTGACGTGATTCAAACTAGACTATTGAAGTTTTAGATACAAAAGAACAATTTATTCACACTCGGGCAAGAAATAGGAATGATGAGTTTCTCATTACCTCTGTATACGCTAATCCCATTGCAAGTAGTAAAAGAATCTTGTGGGATCAACTATCTCGGATTGGAAGCAATATTGTAGGCCTTTAGGTGATTGGTGGTGATTTTAATTACACATTCTATCAACATGAAAGGAGATCTATGTCTCAGACCTCCAATTCTGTGGATAGAGATTTTGGTTGTTGGGTTGATGGACTTGCACTAGTTGACTTAGGGTGTGTGGGACCAAAATTCACTTGGAAACGTGAGGACTGTAAAAGTAGAATTGATAGGGTTCTCACTAATACGGCCTTTATGGACAAGTTTAATGATGTAATGGTGAGGTCACTTCCAAGGTATAAATCTGATCATATACACTTCTTCCTCAAAATGCTCCCAACTTCTCCTAGTCAATCAAAAGTATCGAGGCCGTTTCAGGTGAATGACTCTTGGGTTCTACATGATGATTTTAGGCGCCTGGTCAATGATGGTTGGGATGAAAATGAAGATTGGATTGCCAATGTGACTCTTTTCACTGAACGTGCTAAGATATGGAGCCATAAGGTGTATGGCATCTTAGGTCGTAAAAAGAGACATCTGATGGGATGGCTAGATGGCTTATCTAAAGATATGTTTCAGGACGGAACATCTTCTTCTCTTGACCTTCTACATAAGAAGTTATAGGAGGAACTTGAGGATGTCTTGATACAGGAAGACTTGATGTAGGTTCAATGCAGATTACGAATTTAACTATGAGCACATGTAAGAATTTGGAGAAGATCTCACGGAGATTCTTATGAAGAGAGTCTGATAACCAAAAAAAGATGCACTTAGTGGCTTGGGATAAGGTGTATCATGTAACATCCCATCACCTCAATGAAAAGGAAAAAAAAACTGTGTGTGTGGTGGCGTGCACATTTGGGTTTTAGGGAATGGAAGTGATTGAATGGTTGAAAAAAAATATATAAAACACACACACACACACGCAATCAGCATTGGCAGGAGAGGGGGGATTATAAATACCCCCACCCTTCTTCTCACACACTACATACTCACCCCACACACCCACGCACACACTCAATTCCAGCGAGAGAGAGGGACGCCGGGGAAAGCAAGAGAGAGTGCGTGAGAGAGGGAGAGAGAGAAGAGTTCAAGGAGGTATTTTCCATGTCTAAAGGTTCTACTTCTGGGATTATTTAGGTAAGTAAAAGAATTTACTTTCAGTAAACTTATTTTTGAAAGTTGTTATAAATATTTTTTTCTTTCTAATGGTAGTAATATTATGTTGATTAGAGAATATTTTTGGATTCCGATATTTTATCAGTTAGAGTTTTATTGGCATAAGACCATATATTAGTAGAGAAAATTCTATTATTGATTTTTATGTAAGTAGAATTAATTATTTGATATATGAATTATTTTAAAAATTATTTATCTATTTTGTTGTTATATACGGTTTTTTTAATATATAGGATATTTGACCTATTAAAATTTAGTTTAATATTTTATTTGATATTTTGAAGGTAATAGTAGATTCTGAATAGTTTAAGTATTTTATTTGATGTTGTTGGAGATAATAATAATTTTATTTATGAGTTAAATATTTTATTTGAGGGTTTAAAATTTTAAAGTTGGAATTTTTAGTGTGAAATTATTTTTATTATTGAGATATTAATAGTTTTAAAATATACCAAGGTATATGAGGGTTTTGATAAAATGAGACATTTGAGAAATTATTAAGAATTTTATTTTATGAGTATTTTAAATTCTAGATTCAAAATAATTTTAGCTTTAAATATATGTGGTGGTCATTGTGGTATTAGAGATTTTAAAAGGATTTAAATCCCTAAGTTGTTATTTTTACCACCTAAATTAGGTATTGAACTAAAGTGTGTTAATATTGAATTGTGTAGATTAATTGTGAAAAATTGTTAATTTTGAGCACGGGGATTTCTGTTGTGATGGTGTTGTCTTTGCTTAGCGAGAGGTAACCACTTTCCACTTATCATAGATATTTATGACTAGCTTTTGAGTTAATTTGATATTATGCTTCGATATATGGATTTTATATGGAAAAAAATGTTCAGTGGGACTGGTGACTTTTGGAAAAATATATTTATAAATATGAAAAGAAATTTATGGATGGCTACGGCTGCATCCATGAGAGCTAGACCGTTAGGTGGCTACGGCTGCACCGAAACGGATCATATTTGATACATGAGATGCTGGTGGGTAGCTACGGCTGCATCCACATGATCAAACCGTGAGGTGGCTACGGCTGCACCAAAACGAACCGTTAGGTGGCTACGGCTGCACCGAAACGGATGATATCTGGTTAAGAAAGCATTGATGGGTGGCTACGGCTGCACCCACAGGAGTAATACCATTAGGTGGCTACGGCTGCACCGAAACGAATGACATCTGGTTAAGGAAGCACTTGTGGGTGGCTACGGCTGCATCCATAGGAGCAACACCGTTAGGTGGCTACGGCTGCACTGAAACGGCTCATATCTAATTATTGAGTATCGGTGGGTGGCTACGGCTGCATCCATGTGAGTACGACCGTTAGGTGGCTACGGCTGCACCGCAACGGGGATAATTTATTAATGAAGTGCCGGTTTGTTACAGAATAGGATTTAAACGATTTAATTTTAACATTTTATGCATCTCTATCTTATTCTGTCCTACTTGACACATTTTTTTGTACATGTCAGTATATACAATGAGTTGGAATTTGGTTACAGAGACCGTTGTCTCACCCCGTTGCTCTTAACATTTCAGGGAATAGTTCTGGTGCTGGTGCATCGGGAGAACTTCAGGGGCTTAGATATCTCGACATATCTCTGTACAGCCTCTTTTGTTATTTTATGTGCTAATTGAAGTATATTGCCATTTATAGGGCTCATTTTGCGAACTCTGATTTTAACTGTTTAGTTGCGTGATTTTTTTGAGGAGCTATTTCCAGTAAGTGGGCTAGTTGAAGGCTTGATACCTCTATAGTGGATGATATTATATTGTGGATGCATAAACTGTTGATTCGATTTTTTGTGTTATCTGTTGGGGTAAAAATACAAACTTTTCAAAGTCATGATTTATTATCCGATTGTTTTATTAAATATTTATCTACCATAACTAATATTCTAAAAAAAATTGAGTTATTAATCGAGTTAAGGAAACGGTTGTTTCATATCAGGAGAAAAGGGTAGGGGGTATTGGTATGCGGTACTTAAAACATCAGAATAAGGCTTATATGATGAAGCTGAGATAGGGCCTTGTGAAGAGAAAGAATGCCCTTTTGGTTAGGGTGAAACGAAGCAAGTATAATTGTGGAGATGACCTTCTGCCTACTATTGATCCCAAGAAACCTGGTTTATGTGCTTGGAGAGGAATCAGGAACTCTTGGAAGAGTGTCGAGGAAGGGATAGAACACGTTAGAAATAGAAATGGGGATGATGATGTTCGATGGAATTGGGAGAAAAGTGGCGACTTTACAGTTAGCTCAGCTTATAGAAGTCTGAATGATAGAAGGGAGGAAGGGAAAATGTTGTAGCCAATTATTTGGAAACTCAAAATCCCTCAGAGAAGCAAGACTTTCTCCTGGGTAACCCTTCAAGGACACCTTATTACCAACTACAGGAAATGGAGAATGGGCCTTCATCCAAATGGTTCTTGTGATGTGTCCAGTAACTTTATGGAATATGACCTTCATGTGCTGCGAAACTGCCATAAGACAAGGCTATTTTAGGAGAGTATAGTGCATCCTTCATATCACTCATCTCTCTTTGTTTTTGACATTCATGCATGGTTTAAACTAAATATGACAAGGAAGATAATGAGAGAAGAGGGAGACTAGAAGCATAACTTCATTTTAATTTGCTGGCTTATTTGGCGAGAAAGGAATGAGCACATGAGTGGGGTAATGAGGCTAGATACGGGAAAATATTCGCTCAAACTAAAGTCATCCACCACTGTATTCTTCGCTCGAGTACTAAAATGAGTGGAGTGAATCTAAACGGTAGATGTGAAGTTGACAAGCAGCCTCCTTCTGAGAATATTTCAGATGGTATACGAGTCATGGTGAACGGTACCTACTCCTATGCTTCTGATACCGCAGCTTGTGGAGGCATCCTAATAAATGGGGGAATTATTTTTGAAGGCTTTATGATGCGTTTGAACCATGGGGATTGGCTTACTACGGAATTATGGGACTGCTTAATGGGGCTTAAAAGAGTCTGAGATTATGGAGTAAAGAAGCTTACTCTGACCTCAAACTCAGTGGAAACTATCGACCTCATTCAGAAGGAGTTATCGGATCTTCATGAGGAACGGAGCATGATTAGCGAGATAAAAATGATGCTCCAGCAGGACTGGGATGTCAAGTTGAAAATTATTGAGAGAGATGCAAATGAAGCTGCTAATTGTATGGCAAAGAATGCACTTGGTAGTGCTATTGAACACCACATCCTTAATAGACCCTCTACGGTTGCTTTTCTGAAAGTAGCGGATGTCACTTAGTTCCTCTTTTTTGTATTTGTTTTATCTTTTTATTTTATTTCCGTTTGTATCAAAAAAAAAGAAAAGAAAATTAAATAAAGGGAGAGAATGAAATAAAACTTATCTTATATTCTCCGCAGTCTACCAAACGAAATGGAGAAAACTCCATCATGATGCTCTCACAAGATTTGCAATCAACCACTTTAAAGAAGCCACTTGTACTCAAGAATTAAGCCTAAAGACTGTTGGCAATATTGGTAGGAATGATTCTCTGAAGAGTACAAGAAGAAGATATATAAAAGATGGAAAAGAAAGTTGTACACAATGTTTCCAAGACGTGGGCAACACTTTCCTTTAGGTTTAATTTGCCCCACCTATTCCTATATTATATATTGCAAGTTGGGTTAACCGACGATTTTCTTGAGAGATACAATAGAGACACTTGAGTATGGATTACACTCCCAATACTCAAGCTAAGACAACAGAGGATTTTATAAAGTGATAGTTTGTATTTTTCTATATGTGCACTAAAAAAAAGACAATGAGTTTGATCTTGTTGTGAGAAAAATTGCATGTAAAATTGTGTCTTCAAATGGAGAGATGAGGAGTGTATTTATAAAATATGGAGAGATGTCTTGAAGTGGTACCTTTTAAAAACAATGTCTCTTCAATTAAAAGTTACAACCATACCACTTTTAAAAGTCACAACCATAACATTTTTTATGAAGAGTTGCATTTTATGGTATGTAGGGATATATGACTTTAGAATTACAACCCCTTATACAACCCTTCAAATAAACTAATTAATTTATAAGGATACAACTTTTTAAAAAATCGCATCTCTTCTTTAAAAAATCACATCTTTTCATTTTAAAAATACTGCAATAATGGATTGTGCAAAGGCGTATGTCTCCATGAGATGGAGCTTCCTTTAAAAAGTTACATAGAAAGAGTTTGAATTTTCAAGGGAATGTAGCAATTACTACATCCGCTCATTAATATATATATATATTAAAAATTAATTAAATTAGTTATTTACAGTAAATGTATGTTTTTTTCGCTATACGACCCCATTTTAATCATATGCATAAAAGTTATTGGTTAACACAAACTTTTAAATATGTGCAATTAATAAAAATACTTAAAACAATTTATAAACTTCAAAGATAAGATGTATTGAAATCTTATATGTTAGGGACCAAAATAAATCTCTTGCCTACATCAGACATTCAAGACAAGGAGTATTCCTTACCAAACTGCATCAAATAGCAATTAATGATGATTGGATCTAACGAAAAGAGTTAGTTTCTTCTGATGAACTAAAATTCAAATCACCGTTATGATATATACTTATATCTCGTAATCAACAATGTCCAGAACACAATCGCCCACATAAGGCAATCTTTCTGGGTCTTTTGTACTACAACGTGCATATTTATTGCAAATTTATTGGGTTTCCGTTCATTCCTAAAGGGCAAGCAAAGTGAACAAGTCCGCAGTACCATTTCCACAACAACGGGCAGCTAAAAGCCATAGAGATTACAAGATGCAAATTACAACTACTCTTGAGAAATCTATTTCAAGTTTAAAATTACAATAGATCCTAATTGCTACAGGGAAGGTGAAGAAGTTAGTGATCTGATAGCGAAAACGGAACTCTATAAATGAGGAATGATTTTGGTGTAATATGTAAGAAATAGATTCAACATTAGTTCTGTAGTCTAAATGCTCATG
>JANTPZ010000980.1:0-27362 GCA_025593235.1 Vachellia pachyceras | reverse complement strand
TGTCCAACTTAAGAAGAGCATAATAGCCTCGAAACTCCTTCTCTGTGGGCACATTTATTCCCTTCTTTCTGTGATCATCATACATCTGAAACAATTCTACTGAAGTTTTGTTCATCTGTTCAATGTTAAGGTGAGCATCAAATCCTTCCGAAAAGCCCTCCCCTTTTGTGTATTCACATAATTCATGCATTGCAAGTATGTGCAATCTTATCTGAAATCAGAGTAATCGCCAGATTCATTAATATTTAAAATCAAATACAGTTCTTCGCAAATAACACATACAGATGCATTTTCTAGATTAAACTAACAGAATTTCCAATAAATGGATGCTTTTTGAGGTATCTTAATGATGCTATTGAAATCCAAAAAGGAAAGAAATGCCACAATTGTTCTAAAAACCCAGAAACACCCCCAAGCATGACTACACCAAAAGGAAAAATTTCATGACAATTCAGAAAAAGACAAAGATTTGCACAATATTTTGTTTGCCCAGCGCAATATTCACAAATGTTAGAAGAAAATAATACAAGTTCCAGTATTGGTTCAACAAAAAGAGATTCAGGAATAACTGCTGAGACTGCAGAAACATGAAAACTGTACAGAGCCAAGATGGAAATGTAACTCAGACTCTGGATGAGGAACCAAATTTGAAGCCGAATCAAACAAATAATCATAACATAGAATAAATAGCTTAGATTGTTGACAAAAGAGTAATTTCCTTAGTCCACAGCCATCCACTCCCACAAAATCATGTGCATTTTATGCTCCTATAGGTTGATGGGTCATTTTACAAGATGTGAATGACTCCTTCCATCAGCAGTAAGCAGTACTCCTGATGGATATTGTACCCATGATCTTTAAACTGCAATATATCAAATATATACTAAATAAAATTTATTGCCAATAGAACCAACGATCAATGATGTATGCACCATTTGTTCCAACATAGTAATAGCCCCTTGATTGAAAATGTGCTGCATCCTCAGGTCCATCCTAATTGCCCTCATCCGGTCCCACAAAAAGTTATATAAGCCAAGAAATCCTTCATCATATGGCTGATCTAGCAAATTGAGAAGGTAATCAATAGTCTTCTGAAGAACAGGCATAGGCCGAATCACGCTTGCTTCCCTCTCTGCCGTCCTATTATACTGCCATGGTTTGCCTCGTTAATGAATATATTACAATAGCCTCTCAAAAAGACCAACGAGTTCTTCATAGGAACTGACTGCAACATGATAATTACCTTCTTAACTGCAAGTACACTGCTGGTTACATTTCTATCACCATCCAAGCGTTCATACTGATCAAGATCCCCTTTCCTTTCACGCTCTGCCCTCTCTGACTCTGAAAATTGAACAAATAGAAAAACAAACATTGATTTCTTCTCTCCAGAAGATAGCACACTTATTGGCTTCAAATTCAACAAAATGAACTAGGAACTCTCCCCAACATGATATTTCTGACAACAAATTCAAAAAAGAATCTAACAGCATGAAATTTGTTTCATTTGCAGACTTGGAATATGAGATAAAACCAATATATAACAGTTCAAACAAATTTTGTTTTAGATTTAAACCAGAGAAATATACCAGGACACATATCTGGACATGAGCCAATAATTATATTGGATGCCTTAAGGCCTTCAGAATCAGAAAAGGCATGGCCATTGGTAAGGTTGACAGCTGATTGTATAGAATGGCCTCCATCATTTTTTTGCTCCAAAGGAGACTGTTCATTTCTACTTGCGGAAGCCTTCCTGTCTGCCATATCCGAATCATTCTGCTCAGGTTTGCTTAGGTCCACCTTGAACCGAGCTAAACGCCTAGCCTTGGCTAACATTTCACTAAAAGAAACAACAGGAATGAAGAGCATCAAAGACATAACTTGAAGACAAAGTACCTCCATAATTGACAAATAATGGCATCAGTGTACCTAATAACTTACCGTTCAGAACTATCATGTGGGGAAATGATTTTTCCTTCAAGAGTTTTATCAGTTGAAGATATTCGAGGAGGTGATCTTGTTCTTTTAGAAGCAGTGGAACTGGTGTATCTATTTAATGCGGCTTCAGAAACAGTAGTAGGTGGTGGAGAATTTTTATAGACTTGTGCATGAGGGCCACTCCTTAGAATGCTAGACGTATTTCCCAACCCAGGAGGAGATAAAGGCCTGCAATGGAAACCACAGAACAGGTTTACCTACATGTACATACTTCTTCATTCTTTACAAGTGAAATATAAATAATAATGCATGTAAAAAGCATTTCAACTCAAGAAAGTTCATTTTTATCATTTTCCTATAAACATCAACTCTCATGATCTTGATAGTTACCACAAAGTAGCCACTATATTCCTGTGTATACATCCTTTTTATTTGTATTTTTTGGATTGGCACAAGTCTCCTCCTATTGGAGGCAATTTTGTTTAGGCATTTTCGGGCACTAAATGTGGGCACGTTTCCCAACAGAGCTTAGTCCACCATGTTGTGAGGGACTAACTCCTTATGTTAAATCCAACCCATGCGGTTCCTTTGTTTAAGTTCTCTCTCACAAATTATCTTGAATTATATTGCCTTCAAGGGCCAGTACGATGCACCTGTAGCAATTTTTTTTTTGTAACGATAGCATTTGTAACTTATAATGAGTTGATGGATATTGGTCACATATTAAAGCCATATCCACTAAGGAGTTTTTAACACCCAAAAAAAAAAAATTCTGCATGCTTCCTCTTTGAGCATGAATGAACATGTCAGAAAATAAGTCCATTTCAATCAAAGACCTATTGAAACTGAAAGCACTCCAACATATAACCAAACCCTATCAAAGCACCTTAAATTGAAATTTATAGTGAATGTTCTTTTGGATCCATATATAATTAAGTTTACAAGCATGTGAAAAAATTTTTAGGATTTCATATAGCTATTGGGAATCCAGACTAAATATCAAATGTACTGAGATCATAACTCTACATAACTCAGACTTATTTAGGAGTCTGACAACTTATGTTGGTACATTATAGATAATAACCATGTAGGATCATAAAAATTATGTAATTTACCTCATCAAATCTTTCTGAGCAGCAGTATGATTATCCTCTTCATTAGATTTGACTAATGGCAAAGGAGGAGACCTAGTTCTTTTTGAGACTTGAGAACCATTACGTTCACTCACAAAACCCCGAGGATTATGAGAAACAACCTGGGGTGAGACCAAGGATTGGACTTGATGTTCTGGTGGGCTTCTATAACTCCCTGATAGACTGACCAGGTTACCAATTGTACTGGAAGCTACAGCTGGCCTACATGCATAAAAAGAATAACTTCATGAAATTAAGACAACAGAGCTGGTACAAAAGCATTATCAATGCAAGCAAACCTGCCAATGGCAGGCAACCTATATAAGTTTCTAAGTTGTACGGAAAAAATGAACTGCAGAAGCATGGCTTCAGACAACATTAAATCAATAAATAAATAGAACCATCTTTAGGCCAACTTAGAACAACACTCCTCCCCAATGCTTGTGTAATTTAGACTTATAAATGAAAAAAGCCCAAAACAAGGATGTCCCCCCTTTTCTTTTATAGTTCAGTCGGATGATTCACAAAGAACATAAGACCCTTATATCATCTTGAACCACAAAAAGGAGTCATCGATAAATGATCTGCAACTAGCAGACTATATGGGTAGCCAAAGAAACTGATTCTAGTCTTTCTCCTGCCTTCTAAAAGAATCCAGCTATTTAGAATCTATCATTCATGCTCCATATGAGGCAATAATGCAAAATTCTTTGTTTGTAACATTCCCTCTTATCTAATAATCTTAAGAGATAAACATACAACTACTAGACAATAATAAATTCCAATATTCTTAAACAAAAATAAATACATAATTCTTCTACGCTTGGCCTTGCTCTGTAACCTGTTATTGTAGGCTGAGAGGACTACCTTAGGGAAGTAAATTGAATGCTTATAAGAGCTCTACAAATAAGTCAGGCAACATGGAGATACACAGGACAACCAAAGATACAATGAAAATGAGGAGATGAAATAGAAAAACCTAAACTTACTGTTGAACAGCGATAGAAGGCCGAAAACTCTGAACAGATTGATAATTTACAGGTACCATAGGAGGTGATTGTGATTGCAGATGAAGCAACTGATTATGGCCATCAGTAGGGAAATTTGGGGGACTGCTGCAATCAGCAGTAAAGAGTTAAGGCCTCAAATAAATTAGAAAGGCAAATGAGATAAAGTCATTAACCAAAATCATGTTTGGTAAGCATAAAAGTCTAAAGCTTAAAGCATATGAGCAGAAGAATTTAGGTGCAAATGGCTTGCAGGAAGACATATAATATGACAAAGAATCTACCATCCCCATAATACCATGCATGCCAAAATATGCAGAAAGTAGGCATACAGAGAGCAGACCTCAACACATAATAAAGATCAGTGATGAAACTTAGTTTTTTTTTTTTTGCTTGTATGATGGATTTATACATACAATATAAGCATATTAGATAAGGAAAAATTACTTGCTATAAGATTTTCCAGATGTCAGGATCAACAAAAAGGAATAGCCAATCAAGCCTGTCTAATGTGAACTGGAATACAAGAAATTGAGAATGTGAAGTGATAAGCATGGTTATTAATATATTTATTGAAAATTCGGGCAAAAGTGTAGATGCGTGGGTGGTTCAAAACTTGGATTGGTATATTTTCAAGGCCAGTTTAGCATAGGGAGGGGAATGGAAACCTTTTATATTGCATATAAAATGGAAAATGACAAAAACAAGACCTTGAAAATTGAAAAATCCCAAATTAGTTTTTTTTACCATTCTTGATTAGATACTAACAACTACTGATAAGCAATTCGCAACTTATTTTAAAGTAAATACCTTATTTGGGATTTTGCAATTTCCAAGATCTTTTGTTGTTGTTTTCCCTAAAAAATATTATATATGACATCTCTATATATATAACATCAATTATTTTTACTTTGTTTATTATTTTAACAAGGGCACAGGGATCATTTTCCAATCAAATCCTCATTTCCTTCCCCTTTTCGTACTCAAGAAACAGCCTGTCAGTCTACACGATCTGGCAACCAGAGTTTGGATTTAAATCAATGATCAAATTGAAGGAAAAATCCCGGATATATAATATAGAGAAAAATAATGGTATTACAGATAAAATGATCTCACTTTCTCGAAACAGTTTGACCGGGGTACTTGGATGCATCATTGCCTCCATATGGTAAGGGAGGAGATCTTTTCTCTGTGTATTGAGATCTAAAAACTCTGGCAGTAATACCAGTGGAGGAATCCCGTGAGGCAGCAAGTGTTGTAATTGCTGCGAGCTTTTCAGGAGCAGGGGCATCCAAATCTCTATAAAATAGTTTCTGCCCAACGCTGAAACCAGAACACACAGTGGATATTAAAGACAATACGTGGCATTAACAACGCAACATTTAGTGGCAAATTATATCCACTCTAAGAGTATTTGGTCCAAAGAAGGAATAAAGAATGGTTCTTTCAGAAAATAAAGGAACTGCTGAAGAAAAACAACTGATCGTATACTGTAATACTACGTTATATAAGGACATGAACTTGAGCCTTCACGACAATGCTAGCAACATATCAAGATGAGTGATTCCCTATATAAATCCCGTTCGCGGGATCAAAATCTGTTGAAGTAAAATGAGATTAGGGTAGCTCTCAGAGTTGACATAATGTCACCATTTAAACGATAAATCACAAAGTGAAATCCTCAAATTTCCTGCTGCGTTCCTATTCGACGTGCAAACTCTGTTTCACTGCCTAATGTATTTCAATAATTCAAAATAAAGTCTCAATTTCTCCTAGGTTTTCCCGCAACTTAACGTAAAATTAGTCAAATCCAAGATGAAACGAGCTTAAAGATGTCAGGCAGACAAGGAAAAAGGAATGAAATGGACGAAATACCTTGGTCTGGGAGGTGATGGCGAAGTGGCATAGGGAGAAGTAGGAGTTGCGAGAGGGGAAGAAGACGGCGGACGGAGAAAAGGGTTAGTATGGCCAAAGACTGGTTGTGATTTGGGTGGCGCAGAGGGCCCTGATTCCTTTCCAAATCCAGTATAGGACATTGCACTAATTCCTCCTCCTTTTCGTCTATCGCATTTGTTCCGATGAAAGAGGGGCCTCTCAGTAAGCCACTATTCAGTGGAGGAAGCTCCTTCTAATACCACTTCGTGTTCAGCTCGTAGTACTTCGTTCCCTAACCCCCTGCTTCGGTCGAGAAAAAATGAGGAGGAAAGCAAGCTTGTACAGAAAATCGAGGAGAAATGAATTTTAACTGTTTTTGTTTTGAGTGGGAAGAGAAAAAATGGGAGGAAAAAAAATCAGTAAGAAAATGGAATGCAAATTGACCATAATTTTTCTCCAATTTTTATCTTTACGAGTGGGAAGAAAACTTTTTTTATTTACCACATGTTTTTATTTTTTTATTTTAAACCATTAAATTTAATATATAATTTTTTTTAAAATCTTCATTGTAACTTGTTATTTAAATATCTAATTTATTTTTTAATTACTTACTTATAATTTTTGATGTATTTTTATTTAAATTATTTTATTTTGGTCCATGGCCTCTGGAACATGATTTAACAAAGCTAGCAAATTTTCTTATGTGATGCGTACATATCGTCAAAAGTTTACAACAACTAGGTCAGATTGTAACTTGCACTTTGGGAAGAGTTTGAGGTCCATCTCATGATCTCACTGTTTACAATTTTATGAATAAAATGGTTTTATATAAATTTTACACTAACTCTGGATATTTGTTACTGATAAATAATGGTTAAACATTTTGATAATCCAAATGAATGTGATAGATGCTTCTCCATGTCACAAAATTAATGATCAAATAAATATGAAAATTTAAGTGTTCTAAATTTTAAATTGAAATAAAAAGTGCAAACAAAATACAATTAACGTGCTTGTTTAGAAACATTTAACTCTCGTTTAAAAGTGTTTTTCCGTAAAACAAGATAATCTCCTCCACATATTTACCTCGACTTGCGTAAAAGTACTTCTCTACCGTTTTCCTAAACGGACCCATTAAGCAGAGGATTTGATGGAACAAAATAGAAATACCGCATGTTAAGCAGAGGACATACTTTAATCTATGCTTTAAGATTGTTATTGATTTTTGTTAATGATCTTGTATATTATAATGACACGTATCGTTTATATTAAAATAATAATTATGATAGCGTAACAATATTATTGGGCTTGTTTAGCAAAGCGATTGCAAAAGTTAACGTTCAACAGTGTTTTTCTGCAAAACAAGATAATCTCATTCATATATTTACCTCGACTTGCGTAAGAATACTTCTCTATTACTTTTTCAAACGGGCACATTAACTACATGCCTAATTTATATAGTACTTTCTCCATCTACAATATGCATAACTTATAAAATAATATTTTAATTCACAATAAGTCATTTGAAAAGTAATTGATCCATATTTATAAATTTTAACTTTGTTATTAATATTTCAAATTTGTTTCATGTAGAGTACTCCAACTTTGCTTTCTCTCTCAACAACAGAGACCATCGATCAAAAGTATTAATATACATACATGAATACATGAATACATAATTCTTCAGTTATTGAATTTTTACCAAATAAATTAGTTATTGGTAATTTGTTAAGTAGTCTCCAAACTTAAATACACACATCAACATCCATCAAAGCAAACCAAGCACAAACCTCACATCATAAACATACATTTTTTACCCATACTAGGGCTTTTGGGAGGTTCCACCGGTAACGTTGTCCTCGGAACTTGCTGGGTACCCAATACCATGGCGGTTATTCGGGAACATAACGAACATCCCACCGGAAATAGCCCCCATCACTGGCGGCAGAACCTGCAACAGCACCTTATGATGCTCCTCAAACTTGGGGTAGAAACAGTTCACGGTGTTGTTGTCCAAAAGCGCCAACACGGCGAACACTAACAGCGAGAACAAGGCATGCACGAAGTCTCCGAACCTGAGCCTATACTCCTTCTTGTCGACGCCGTCCGAGGCCGGAGACGGCCATATCCCTTTCGTGGTGACGACGCCGTAGTGGCGCCTTCCGTCACTGCCGGTGTAGCTATCGGTGAAGGTAGCGAAGACACAATTGAAGGCACAGATGATGAGGAGAGCGCCGGTGAGGTACTTGTTGAGGAGGGTGCCGCAGCTGCCGTCGTTGGTGAAGATTGGGTTGAGGAACTGGAAGGCGAAGACGGTGCCGGTGGGGAGGAGCCTGATGAGGTTGCCGAGTCCGTTGAAAGCTCTGCCTGACATGGACGTGTCGTCATTTGTGCTGTTCTTGGAGCTTTTCGCACCCATATTGAGGAGCTTGAGTGCAGTCTCTGTACTGAAGAATGATTAATCAGTAGCTTCACAATGTTATGTGTGGATAGTGTCGGGTTGATTTTATAGATGGAAGAATCACAGATTCAAGAAAGAAGAAGCATGTAAATGAAAGCCAAGGAGGAGGAGGAGGAGTTCATTGCTTCTACGCAATTATGGATATAGGTTCTTCCTTTCGGTACAATATGTGACGGCTTAGGCTTGCTTTTACTTGTGGCTTTAGACATGACGAGATCAGCTTCATTTCCAATTCAAGTTATATATCTATATATGTACATAATATATATGTATAGATAGATATACATGCATGGTTGTATGTGCCTAATTGTCTATATATATATATATATATCAAAGATCATTAATTTCAGTAAGAATTTGATGGTGAAAAGTAAAAACTGTGAGGATCTATGATCTATCTCAAACGTGTTCACTTTCACATGGAAGTTGGGCAGAAGTCAATTGGTATATAATGTGATTATGCTTGGATAAAAAGGTTTTTATAAAACATTCAATTCAATTGATAGAAACTTGTGTTTACATGATGTATTGAGAAGTTGGTTAATTTTAAAGAATTCAACTACGAAAAAAGGGCAAAAGAAAAAAAAAAAGCTACTTCAATATAGCTTTTGAAAGAAAAATTCATTTAACCTGCCACTATTCAAAACACTTCGTTCTTTTTTATCCAACTAGGCTTTTTTTGTCCCCAGTTGACTTTAATTTTTAATCTTTCTAATGGTATCCAGATCACTCACTCAACACTTGTTTGGAAATTTATTTTCTCCAATGGTACGCTTAATTCAAGATAAAATCATCTCGAAATCCATGAAATCACTCGAAAGTCTTAACTTCTTTCTTCTAATGGATTTCCTAAACACACACTTAATAACATATGCAGTTTTTAGGGAATGAACTTTGAAAGATTATTAACTTAAGAGATAAATTAGAGAATATTGAAATTATATTTATAATCCAGCTAAACCCCTTAACTACTCTATATATTTGGGACATAAAGGAGTATTATCTTTTTTCCTTCATCTAATTAATAAACCCTTTGCTGACTCTATATTAATGAAAGGAAGATACGAATGGTATTAGAATATTTTTTTGGTGATAAGAAGGTAGAAACATACGGAATTAAACTAATCAAGTGGATAGGGACTTAGTCCAGATGAAGGAAATTGAAGTGCAGTTCCATATTTGAGGCGTGCAAACAAGTTATGTATATCCCAAAAAGCTATAATTTGGGAAGTTTGATTGCGCCCTATGTACTCTAGTTCTTACAGATAATGATAATGTAAAATAATGAGCATTCAATCATATCAATGGAATGAGCATGGTGATTGCAAGTATTACCCAAATAAGAATAGCCCCATATCACTGTAAAATGATTATATATACACACACACTTTTTTACAACATCATCAACTTAAACATTCATATTTTTATCTTCCAAATATGTATAAGAGTTTCTGGTTTTTAAAAGACAAGTCCTTTTCCCATTCAGGGTTTGTTTGGATCTCATTTTCAAAATAGTTTTTACAAATTTCGAAGTAAAACCTAAGTTTTGAAGAATATATTATGAAAAATAACATTTATAGATTCCGAGACAAAACCTATGTTTTGAAAAGTGATTTATGGTTGGGAAATTATTAGCTTTTACAGAATTCCAAAATAAAAAGTATGTAGGAAAGAGAAATAATGAAAAGTATGAAGATGAAAGAGAAGAAAGAAAAAAGTAAGAAAGATGAAAGAGAAATAAATAAAAAGTAGTAAAGATAAAAGAGAAAGAATAAAAAAGTAGGAAAGAGAAAATCCAGGTTTCAAATCGAGATTTTGTAACCAAAATAGTTTTTCAAAAAAAAATTTTATATTTAAACAAAACTTAAATTTTAAAACCAAACCTAGGTTAAGAATAGCTTTTAAAGAAGGTCTTAGTTTCAAATGTGATTTCGACTTTAAGAAATCGAATCCGCAGTCTTTCAAATAAAATATCATTTCACTAATAGAAGTAAGGAAGCTCTTTTGATTGGAAACCGCCATGGACTTTAATATTTCACTCTCTTGATTTATTTATTTTTGGTTTACGGTGGTTAAAGGGTATTATTCTTTTATATACGTGCAATTGTCTGCATTGATTATATTTAAGCATAATTGAATTCGATTAGATTGATTTTCTGATTTTTGCGTTCACACCGATTTAAAGGTGAGATTTTTGTTTAAGTGGTGAAAAGCCATGGACTAAAAATACCCTTTTATACTTCACAATCTTTTGGTATTTTCAACACCTTTTTTGGACAGAAGTTTAGCCTTTTTTTTTTAATACTTAGTTAATCAGTGACTTATTTGATTTGATCGGTCAAGTAAACTGAAATAGCCGTGTTGGTCTTTTTTTTTTATTTGAAGGAAATTTGAAGCATGAGTATGTGTGAGTGACTAGCCACAAGGTGGTAGTGTGATCGTTCGACATCTTATCCATTGACCAGCCAACAGGGGTTTGATCTGTAGGATTAACTCTGTCCACCCTATTCACGCAAAAAAAAAAAGAGAGAAATTTATTGGGAGGTTCCAAATAAGAAACTTATTTAATGAATGGTCCCAATTTTTAAAATATTTATCAAAAGATTCCATTGACAACATGAGGTGTTGTCAATACAGCGCATGATGTTATCAATGTATAGGACCTCATGTTGTCAATGGGACATTTTGATAAATATTTTAAAAATTGGAACTATTCATTAAATAAGTTTTTTATTTGGGACCTCCCAATAAATTTTCAAAAAAAAAACAATGACTTGACCTAGTTAATAATGATACTAAAAAAAATGCCAAACTTAATTAGGCCTATAATCAAGCCTATAAATAGATCAAGATTATATAATTTAATAACTGAAGCTTATTAATAAAAGTTGAGTCTAGCGTAAAGTGTTGATCATTTACAATATGGTGAATTAAGATTAAATTATAAACTGAAAGAAATATCCACATTTAATACTTAATAGTACATCAAACAATTTAGAATACCAAGATACGCATGTTGATAAAAAATATCAAAGCTGACTTCTCCTATATTCAATAATATTGCCCACATAAAGCTAATAATGTAAACAGGGATATTTGGTTGGCTTACATTCAGTGACAGGGATTCTATTATTCTTAATCATTAATTCCCCTCTGCAGTGCCAAGAGATTTTGTAAAGAATTAAAGGTTATAAATGTGCTTGATATAATCCCCTGAAATAGTATCTTGCATGATTTTTTTAAACAGAAGTATCTTTTTATGATTTGTTCATAGCCTTTTCACTTTAAAAGGGACTTTATATCTGGAAAGAGATAATGTTTCGTTCTACAATTCAATTTGTTTTTTTATTTTCATGTCAGCTCAAATTCATATGGCACAATCAACCAAAATCATGTAATAAGGATTATCCAATTTGTTATAATCAAAATTGTATCATATTATTTTATTGTGCCAATCAAATATACTAAATCAGTATAATCCACGTTGGAATCCTAATGTGCAGAATTGATTCCCAATCATGTTATACGTAAATCGAAACAAAACCTCCCTCATATATTCACTTCAGAATCTGTAAAACTGTTCTCCCAACGAGTTTTGAAACACGCACATTGACTGCTCCTCCCACCATAAGTGTCTAATATTAATTATTGACAATATAACTAAATTAAGAAAGGCGACAGTAAAATAAATTGTGAACCTTTTTACAGTAAACCCAGATAGCTGATTTAAATATGCTAACTCCATAACATCAAAGATAGAAGGCAACTTGGCCCATCACAAAGTCATAACTCATAAAGCTGAGAAATTAATTATTCAAGGTCAACCTAATCCAGCCCAATATCTTCCGGATTTTACACATCCAACCCCCCCTCCCCCAAACCAATCCCCTCACTTCCTTTCTTTTGTTTTGTTTTACCGCTCTCACCTTAGACTACAACCCAATTACAATTAATGACCCACACCTTATACAAAATACAACTATAAGTCTATGACAAACTATCTTTTCACTTTCTTGTCCCAACTTTTTACCCCAATTTCAGTTCTCCCCTTCCGTTTGAAAAAATTACGGTTAGGTCAAACTTACTTCAGGTAGGTAGGGACACGATCACATGGACGCAAGGAGCAGATTGATTCATGAAGAAGAAGATTCTAAGATGAAGTCGAATAGATAAAAGGAGGCGTGAAATAGATCCCTTCCAGCTCGACCCAATCCGAGCCCTAATTTCAAGTTTCAACACGCGAGCGAACAGAGTCATTCGAGTCTGAGCAGACGCCGGAGATCTCGAGTCGCAAAGTCGTCGACGGCTGGGGACGGCTGCTTCTTCGAAAAAGAAGGCAGAGGAAGCGCGCTCGGTGACGGGGATGCCACAAACGTCGATCCGGCGTAAATGGATCGACCCGAGCAGGTCATGAGATCGTCACCTTCCTTCTTCGTTAACGCCTCGCTCATGATTTTCGAATCTAGCGACTCGCCTCTTCGAAGAATCGTGACCTTCTCCCTCGTTATCCCGCTGCTCCTCCCGATCCTCAAATCATCGCAGCTCGATCTCCTCGAGACTGACGTCACCGGAATCGGTTGGCTTGAAACAACAACTCGCCTCGTTTTATCTGACCTCTCAGGTCCCTTCGCCGGTTTCCGACTGGATCTTGATCCCGGTACATAATTCTTATTATGATTACAGTAATTTACGTAACTTTGTCGGTAAATCGAAACCGGAGGCTGTCTGATTCTTTCAGTCCAACAATCCTGAGGCCGTAAAACTTCCGTTCCCATGGTTAAGAACCGTAATTCTCAAAAAGTAAACGAAAATCTTCACACAGAGAGAGGGGAGGGGGCGAGAGAAAGAGCAAGCGAGTTAAAGAGAGGGAAAGATTGAAATTAAGGCAAGCACTGAAGCTCGGTAGGAAATATGAGCCGAGAGAGATGAAAAATCGCTCTTCTGCTTTCTTTTTTTTTTCCCTTTCTTTTCTCTTCTTCGACCTCGTCTTCTTCCTTCTGGGAATGGAAGGAAGGAAGGAGGTTGAATCTGATGAATTGATCTCTCTCGGCTGGTTGACGTGAACCTGTGTGTTGTGGAATTGGTCGTGGGAGATGATACAGATATATAGGGGAACGAATCATTGAAGGGTGTAGGCGCGTTTCAACGCACGTCGTTGATCGATGCGTGAAGAGGATGGGCGCTTGCAGGAAAACGACGAGAGGGAAAGGCACGTCGTGTCCTGTAATTAAAGGGGCAGGTGACTCATGGCTGACCTGACCAAGTCTTTGGTTGGTTCAGTTTTGGAGGCCGGGCCGTGGGGTCCAATTTTATCTAATATCATTTCAAGCTGTAAAAATTGAGAAATTTAGTCTTAAATCCCAAATAAGTAAATTATTTAAGGAATGATCCTATGAAAAATAATATTTAATAAGACGTCCCAATTGAACACAAAAGGTCCTTGTATTGATAACATCATGCGTTGAGTTGACAACATTTCATATTGTCAATGGAACCTCTTATTAAATATTTTTATCCATAGGACCATTCTTTAAATAACTTACTTATTTGGGATCTAAGACTAAATTTCCCCCATTTTTAAGTTATTACCTCCTCTTTGTTAATTTATGAGTTAAATGCAAAGATTAAAAAATTAGTTAAATCATCTATTTGTTATGGATATATGTTAATTTTATACTATCTTGTATAAATCATTTATATCATAATTATCTTTCAAGAAAACCTTTTTATTATATACAATTAATATGGATATTTTGATAAAATGAATTGATGCATTGTATTTAAGATTAAAACTATTTTCTTGCTTAACTCTAAGGTTTGCTATGGAAAGCCGGTATTGATTACGAAGAAAAGCTTTATATTAACTTAACCGATAATTAAGCTCCTCTTGAAGGAGTATGCTTATTTTTTAAATATCTATCTGTTAAAAAAGATTTTACCATAGTGGAATTGTTCTTATCTGGAACGAGTGAAACGTGAACCATTTGATCCAATATAAATAAAGTAATCCATTTTTCGCCCCAAAGAAAATCCTTTAAAATGGACACTCTTCCATTATTAGAGGCATTATCTATCCTCCGTTATATATATTTATTTATTTCCAAAAAGTCAAGAAGGATAATTGATTTTTAGACAACCATGCATATGTTTGAGAACTCTGTTGAAAGAAATTACAGATTTTTAGATAGTTTTACAGATTTAAGGATGATTTTTACGGATTTTAAGATGGTTTTATCTCAGTTTACGTGCACCGTTGGGAACAAAGTTCTCAAACAAGCACCATATGTGTGTTTGAGAATCTGTTAGGAGAAGGGAGTTATAGATTCCGAGATAATTTTACTGGTTTCGATATATTTTTTTTACAAATTTTGATAAATTTTTCTCTTGATTTACGTGTATAGTTGAAAAAAATTATTTCCACAACATTCACTTGGCTTTTCTTTAACCATATAATTTGTTTAAGAAAATATTAAACATTTATCATGTTATAAAAATAAATTATTCTTAATTAAGATAATGAAGATAATTTCATGGTACTGCTAGGATCACAAATATGCAGAAACTCTTCCCAAGGTCTTGTCCGGTAGCAAACGCCGAAATAACGGCGTCATAACATGCAGGTTAAGGCTTTGTTTGGTTTGATGGAGGGGAAGGTGTCAAGAACTCAATTTGTCGGGCCCACTCATCGGAATTATTTTGTGTGGGGTCCAGGTCCAATGAGATCGGTCAATATAATAATATATCAGATTTTCTTCTTATATATTCGGTTCTCTTATTTATTGTCATTTTGAGCAAAGTGTGTGGCCGACAATAAAAAGAACCGTTTAATCATTTAAAATAATCTGTCAGATCAAATGTAATCTCACTCTGTAGGAGGTAATGGAATGAAGCTGGCCATGCAATTCATATAAACATAATATTGCTCTTCAATGATTTTGATCTTCAATGATAAGAATCTTTCAAAACTTTTTTAAAAAGCGATATATAATCATGTCTGATAAGCTTCGTCAGGTTTACGAAGGCAAAATGGAAGATGGTCATTTTGTTGCAATCAAACAACTCACAAGAGGAACTCAATAAGATATGACTGCAGATTTCTTGTCTGAGCTTGGAATTATAATGCACATGAACCATCCCAATATTTCTAGATTGATTGGATATGGCGTTGAAGGAGGAATGTTTCTTGTTCTTCAGTTGTCTCCTCATGGCAGCCTAGCATCCATACTTTATGTTTTGTTAACCCTTTTGAAAACTCTGTGAACATAAAAGAACCACGTTAGGATTCTGCAGAATTCATTTCCTTGTGTGATTTCAGGACCTCGAGAGAGACTAGATTGGAGCTTAAGGTATAAGATTGCTTATGGGACTGCTGATGGCCTTCGCTAACTGCATGAGGAATCCCAAAGAAGGATAATTCGCAGAGACATCAAGGCTTCTAATATTTTGCTGTCAAAGGACTTTGAAGCTATGGTTAAACCCGATACAGCAATCTGAACTAAGCCATATTCTTTGTATATAAATGTTTCTTTGGACGTTGTTTAACTTCATTATCATACCAGATATCTGATTTGGGCTTTCAAAGTGGTTACCGAACCAATGGACTCACCATACAACATCCAAAATTGAAGGGACATTCGGGTTTGTATATCTAACAGATCCACAAAATTTCCAAGTGTCTATTTATCATCCATTTTTGCCCCCAAGTCATTCTTTGAACCTTCCACTTTTGTTTTCCACTTTGCCTGTTACAACAGCTACCTTCCTCCAGAATTCTTCATGTACGGTTTAGTGGACGAAAAAACGGACGTCTATGCTTATGGGGTGCTATTATTGGAGCTCACAACTGGACGACAAGCTTTGGTTAGCTCACAGAGAAGCTTAGTGATGTGGGTATGTCTGCTTTTTTCCAAGCACTAACTACAAAACGTTCTACTGAGCTTGTTGATGCTGAAATGTCAATTTCATTCCAACCTGCTTGACTACTTATTTTCTAGGCAAAACCTTTTCTATCCACAAATAAGATTAAAGAACTTGTCGATCCGTGTCTGAACGGCGCTTATGATGGAGAACAAATGAAACTTGTAGTCTTACTAGCTTCATTGCGTGTTGATCAGTCTTCAGCTGAACGACCGAACATATAAACTGGCCCTGCAGTTTTGTTTTAATCTGCAAATGTCACATTGAAGCAAAGACAAAACTGCTTGCTTGGCTACACACTAATGAAGTCACAAAAAATCATTGAGACAAATATGAACAAGGCATAGCAGCATGCTAGTCTGCTGGTCCATTATTGAAGAATCTGATCCCCTCGAACTTCAATACACCTCTGATGATGCAGGTATTAAAGATTCTAAGTAGAGAAGAAGATAGCTTGAAGCTCATGAGATTTCGCCAGAAGTCCAAAATTCAAAGGACATACACTGAAGAACTCTTAGATGCAGGGGAGTATAACTCAACCGACATGGAGACTCTTGTTAGAAACTGTAACTCTAATGAAGAGGGAAAAACAGCAAGCAACATTCACAACTAGAGCAAGGACTGTGATTCAAGAAACTGGTTCTGAGGCAGCCATTTTCAGAAGTAGAACGAACATGAGTTGGCTCCGCTACTGGCGGCTATAACAGGTTGACAAGTGTCCAGTAAAAGGAGGTTAAAGAGGCAAAGCAGAGCCTCGTGAACATTTTTGTCCATATTGAATATATATATATATATATATATATATGTATGTACAGATTTATATTTATATGATCAATATGGGGATGACGATGAGGAGGCCATTGAATGTGGAGAAATTTACATGATTTCATGTTGGCTTTGCCGTATAAGATATAACTTTTCGCTCATCAGATGAAGTTATTTATGCAATAATATGATGATAGCACCTGAAAGGGGAGCAGAGAACAGAAAGGGAAAAGAAGAGAAGAGCAGAAGGAGAAACATAAGAGCAGAGATAGAAGAAGTGTGATATGCATTCATAGATGAGTTCCCTCGTGTTCGATTGGTTACATATATCCTTCTATTCACGTGAGTCGCGCGCCAATTAACAAACAAATAACTAACATGATAGCTAGCCGTTGTAATGTGCGAAGCGTTTTACTGATATACCCCTTTACAATATTAGTGTTGTAGCAATACTCCCCCCCCCCGAAATCATCCTTGCCCTCAAGGATGGACAACTGCTGCAAACTAAGGAAAACGCGTGGCAATGTCCACCCATGATTCCCACGTGGCCTCCTCCGGTAACCCGTCCTTCCAATGAATAAGAACCTGGGTAAGGGGCTTGTGCTAATGCTGCACCATTCTTCGATCCAGTACAGCAAATGGCTCCTTGGCATCATGCAAATCCGTGATGTCGTCTGGTAAGGGAACCAGAGGTGTCGCCGCATCTGGGCATGTCTTTATTATAGAGACATGAAAAGTAGGGTGGATACAACTACCTGGGGGAAGCTCCAAGGTATATGCTACCTCACCCACCTGGGCGATAATCTTGAAGGGGCCAAAGTACCGAGGAGATAGCTTCTCAGAGCCACGAGGAGTGATTGAAACTTGGCGGTAAGGGTGCAGTTTTACAAGAACCAGATCACCCACCTTGAAGCTACGCTCTGAGCAATGCCGATCAGTAAATTGCTTCATCCGATTGATAGCTATGGTCAAATTTTCCTTCAGTTGCACCAACAACATCTCCCGGCTATGGAAAGATCGATCAATAGTCTCCATTGCAGACTTGTGGGGCAAGTAAGGCAGCTGCAAGGAAGGTACTTGCCTGTACATCACCTCAAAAGGAGTTAGTTTGGTTGATGAATGGGTGGTTGTGTTGTACCACCATTCAGCCAAAGGAAGCCATTGAGACCAATCATGGGAATGCTACCAACAAAAACTTCGCAGGTAATGTTCTAAACACCTGTTGAGGACCTCACTCTGGCCGTCACTCTGGGGATGGTAAGCCGTGGACATCCATTGCTCCACTCCCAGTCGAAGAAGGAATTCTCGCCAGAACTAGCTAGTGAACAGGGGGTCCCAATCACTAACTATATTGGCAGGTGCTCCATGAAGCTTGTAGATGTTATCGATAAACACTTGAGACAGTTCTACAGCTGTGAAAGGGTGAGAGAGAGCAATGAAATGTGCATACTTACTGAGGCGGTCAACCACCACCCAGATGGTATCTTTTCCCCTAGATTTAGGGAGCTTTGTAGTAAAATCCATGGCAACACTTTACCACACTCCCTCAGGTACCGGTAACGGCTGCAGCAGTCCTAGATATGCCACAGTCTCGTATTTGCAGCGAAGACATGTTGAACAATGGCGAATGAATTCCTTGACAACTTGTAGTATGTTTTTCCAGTAGAAGATTGACTTGATACGGTGGCAAATTGCTTTTACTCCAGAATGGCCTCCCAGTGAACCCGAGTGCAACCATTGCATGATGAACTGTTGCAACTCTCTCTGTGTTGACCCTATAACGATGCGTTGCTTCCTCAAAAGCATCCCATTCTACCAAGAGTACTTAGGATGGGACAATGGATTAGTTTCCAAGTCTCCAATGAGCCTTTGCAAGTCTTCATCATTGGCCCATTGATCCTTGATTCGGTCCCACGGCTCCGTGGATATGGAAGACACAGTCATTTGCAGTAGCTCATCATGCGAAGCTTGTGATAACGCATCAGCAGCTCCGTTATCAGCTCCCTTACGGTACTTTATCTCATATTGCAGCCCCATCAGCTTAGTGATCCATGTGTATTGAGTAGGTGTCGACAACCTTTGTTCCAACAAAAATCCCAGGCTACGTTGATCGGTCAAAATAGTAAAAGGTTTAATGCTCAAGTATTAGTGCCATTTTGATACAGCGTGAACAATGGCCAGCAATTCCTTGTCGTAGACAGACAACAACTGATTCTTAGGTGATAACACCTTGCTCACAAAGGCAACAGGATGCCCAGCTTGAGACAACACAGCTCCAATCCCCATATTTGATGCACCTGTTTCTAACACAAAAGGTTGCATGACATCGGGTAGTGCTAGTAACGATGCCTGAGTTAAAGCATCCTTCAACGCGTAAAATGCTTCAGTGGCTGCATCGTTCCACATGAAGTTTCCTTTCTTTACCAGTTCAGTCAAAGACCTCGCGATCATACCGTAGGATCTAATAAACCGTCGGTAATATCCTGACAAGCCTAGAAAAGCTCTCAGCTCCTTGAGGGACTTAGGAATTGGCCACGCCTTGACAACTGCAACCTTTGTTGCATCCATTGCGACCTTGCCCATAGAAATCACATGACCTAAGTACTCTACTCTTGATGTTGCGAAGGCGCACTTGGACTTCTTAATAAAGAAGTTGTGATGCTGTAAGATGCTGAAAACCACATTGAGATGTAAGATATGTGACTCCATATCAGGACTGTATACGAGGATGTCATCGAAGAAAACTAGTACGAATTTCCACAATAACCCCTCAAATAGCCAGTTCGTGATAGATTGAAAAGTAGATGGGGCATTAGTAAGCCCAAAGGGCATTACAAGGTATTCATAATGCCCAGCATGTGTCTGAAATGCAGTTTTGTGGATGTCTTCTCTCCTCATTCTGATCTGGTGATACCCCGAACGCAAATCCAGCTTAGTAAACACCCGTGCTAAAGCCAACTCATCCAGTAAGTACTCAATCAAGGGAATAAGGAAACTGTCATGGACTGTAGCCTTATTAAGTACCCTATAGTCCACACACATACGCCAACTCCCATCCTTCTTCTTGACCAACACTACAGGGGAAGCAAAGGGAGACGTGCTGTGTTGAATGAGACCCTGCTGCAGCATATCTTGGACCATATGATCAATGACATCCTTTTGACTTGGAGGATATCTATAGGGGCGGATTTTGATGGGGTCAGTACCTTCCTTTAAGGTAATCTGGTGGTCATGTTCCCCTCGGGTAGGTGGTAGCGTCTGCGGCTCCCTGAAAAGCACCTCATAATTGTTCACCAATTCCGCGACCGTTGTGGGTAACATAACTGGGCTGGCAGTCTGAATTAGTTCCACCTTATCTGACTGTGCTATAGGCACAATTTGAAAACATAGCATATCTGGATTTTTATGGAGAAGTTTCTTCATTCGACCTTCACATATGACTCTGTTTTTATCCACCTTTGCTGCAATAAAGGTCACTGGTATGTTATTCCAATTGAATTTCATCACTAAGTTCCGGCAATCCAACTGTATGATACCCAACTCCCTCAACCAATGCATCCCAATTACCATATCACACCCTGCTAAAGGAAGTAGGAAAACTTCCGTTTGAAACTGGACTCCATGAGAAGTCCACTCAAGCTGTTGGCACTGTTCATACACCCAAAGTGAGTGACCACCTGCGACCGTTATCTTTACTGGTGTAATGGTTTAAGTCTTCACGTTCGCATCCTTCGCCACAGATACATCCAAGAAATTATGTGTGCTTCCTGTATCAATTAGAATGTGAATGAGGCATTTCCCTATTTTTCCCAACACACGCAGAGTGTTCGACCCTGACTTTCCCTCCATTGCATTAAGAGAGATGGTGGGAAAGTCAGTTGTCAAGGTTGGTTCCTCTGGATCGCTGGGTGTCTCCCTTGAAGACCCTTCCTCGTTTACAACTCCCGGCTCATCAAGCACTTCCATCATGAACAGTTGCATTTTCATTTTACTGTTACAATTATGTCCAGGGGTGTACTTCTCTCAGCAATAATAACACAGATTTTTAGTTCGACATTCTTCAAGTTCCTCTGGCATGAGTTTCTGTCGAAAAGCTAAATTGGGTCGTCCCAATATTCCTTTCGAGTTAGGAGCTGGTAATGCTAGTGGTTTCTTAATCTCCGATGTCCACATCCTTTCCTTAGCAACCACTAGGTTTGGTTTAGAAAATGAAGCGGGAGGGAGACCTTTCGTAAAATTATGGTAAGCTCTGTTGGAGCCTGAGGATAATGTCATCCGTTGCAAGGACTCCAGATTTGCTTCTTGAAGGCGTGCGAGCTTGGACGCCTCTAGCAAGGTCTGTGGCTGAAGCAATTTGACCCCTGCGGCCACCTCGGCCTTTAATCCACCGATGAAACAACCCATTCTCTTAGCCTCGGGCAGGTCGATCTTGCACATAATGTTATCAAAAGCTCGTTAATACTCCGATAGTGTCCCAGTTTGCCTCAACTGCATCAGATCCTCCATTGGATCTTCATACTGGGGTCCAAAACGCTGACGGATTGCTTCCACGAACACACCCCACGGAACGTTACCGTTGCGTCCTCGTTCAAAGTATTGGAACCACCGATAGGCATCGTTATTGAGAGCAATACTTGCTAATAAGGTCTTCCTTCCTTCAGGAGTTCCATCAAGAGAGAAATACCTCTCACATTTGTCGATCCATGCGTCAATGTCTGAAGCAGAGAAGCTTGGGAAGTCTAGTTTGGTATAGCAAGTGGGCGTGTAGTAGTCGCCTTCCCCACAACGATCTTCATTCGCAGGAGCATCAACAATCCGTATGGATAGTTGTCGAACAAAGTTCTGGAGCTCTGTCAGCTGCCTTCGCAATTCCTGGATTCCTTCCATGTGAGCCGATAGAGTTGCGAAGCGACGATCCATCTCAGAAATGATGCGTTCTTCAACGTCCTTGAACATTACGTGGGATCTAGTACTGTCTGCCATCGTCAGAACCGACGTGCTCTGGTACCAGTGATAGCACCTGAAAGGGGAGCAGAGAACAGAAAGGGAAAAGAAGAGAAGAGCAGAAGGAGAAACAGAAGAGCAGAGATAGAAGAAGTGTGATATGCATTCATAGATGAGTTCCCTCGTGTTCGATTGGTTACATATATCCTTCTGTTCACGTGAGTCGCGCACCAATTAACAAACAAATAACTAACATGACAGCCAGCCGTTGTAATGTGCGAATCGTTTTACTGATATACCCCTTTACAATATTAGTGTTGTAACATATGAGTTTTTGTAAAATAGCATTACTTTTTGTTGTTGTTTTAGGGTGTTGGATTTTTGGATCCGATCCGCCGTTGATAAACCATACAATTAATGATTAATTAATGGATCAGATGAGAAAAATGTCAATCACTGGCTTAGTCATGAGTCAATTGAATATCAGATAAAATCCGAAAATTCAAATTATTCATGATATTAATGATTAATTAAGTGTTTAATTAATAAAAAGGATTAGATAAAATATGGATTGTTGACTTGAGTCAGATAAATATCTAAAAGGTATTTAAATATAATTTAATTTATATCCTTTAAATAATCTACCATAAATTATAAGATGAATATAAATATGATTATTTATATTCTTAATTGACTTAGTCAAAGTTGATAGGATCTCTTGACTAATAGTGGTAGTGGACATTTTGATTTCCCAAAATGTCGCAAGCCCACTCATATAAATATGAATCTTTATTATTCTGTTGTACCACCCCATTTAGACTTTATATTTTCTAGTGTTTGGAATTAGTTTAAATTTTTGCGTGGCCTTCAAAGAATCAGCTAATGAAGCTTTGGAGGTTTGCCTTGGATTCAAACATGTATCCGTTTTTCTCCATATTTATATTATTCCTACACAGGGCCTAGTTGACATGAGGGCATGGTAAAATATCTTCCTTAGAGTTCTAGCATTGGATACAACTCACAGGTTTGTGTTGAAACGATCATTGGCATTATTGTAATTGATGTTTGAATGCTTTAAGTTTCAGGAAATATCCAACTGATTTTCACATTCAATCATTAAATATTATAGGGCGCCATTCTTTCAAAGTTTGGCAGGAAAAGGAAGCTACAACCAAAGCCAAACAACCTAACATATGCCAATGGCATATTAGTAGTTAGCTAATGTTAGGCTGCAAGAGAAGACTGTTGGTGTTGTGCTATTGATTGATTGAGGCCGAGTGTTAGAAAAAATTGAGAAGTCATTGTTTACAAATTTCACTGGGCCATAAATTTTTATACATAAAAAACATTGATGCTATGCAGGATTTTCTCCAATTCAAATTATGAGATCCAATAAAATTTAAAAAGAAAAGTTTTTCACCGATATTTCTGAATATAGAACTAAGATGCAAATATATATAAATTCAAAATAATAGTACAAGTTATTTTTCATGATTGGATTCACGTTATTTTATATATACATATGGTTACGTATTTCTTACCCTTCTGAATGCTTATGGGCATATTGACTATATATGGTGTGTGTTTTGCAAAGCGGTTACAAAAGTCAAACGTACGTTCAACAGTATTTTTCTGTAAAATGAGATAATTTTCTTCATATATTTATCTCAACTTGGGTAAAAATACTTCTCTACCGCGTTTCTAAATAAACACATGATGTAAAATAGAAATGGGGAGGGGAGTAGGAATTTAATTCAATATTCAAGCCCGTAAGCCAATGGATAACTCTATACATCCTAATTTTTTTTGTATTAAACTCTACATATCCTAATTAGACCATTAAATCCCAGATATTATACATTTATGAAGTAAATATGTGGATGTGATTATCTTATTTTATAAAAGAAAAAATTATTAAACGTGTGACGTGTTTAAAATCTTTCCCAACCATCCGTTGGTGTTATCTTCCACGCGTCTTGAAAGTTTCGAGAAAACGGTGTCGTTGGTTTGGACCAGATCTAAAAAAGGAGCTGGTGATATGATCGGGGCCAAAGAAATAACTAACTATCCCTCCCGTCCGGAAATTTCCCTGCGGATCGAAGCTGGACTCCATGTCTAGATTTGGGTCTTCCTTGTTTCTCTTGTTGATTTCAATCTTCTTGATCACTCGTGAAGTCTCCAGCTCCTACGCTGGTTCCGCTAGTTCCATCGTCGACCCTTCTAAAGTCAAACAGGTTTCATGGAAGCCCAGGTCTCATTACTTCGCCTCTTGATTCTCACGCGAATGTAGCTTTGTACCTCTCGGAAGCTTTCCATTTCAACTTCATTATTTTCTACTGACTGGAAGTGAAATTAATGAATTCTCATCTGTGCAGAGCTTTCGTTTACGAAGGTTTCCTCACAGAGTTAGAATGCGACCACTTGATCTCTCTAGTGAGTATCGGTAGAAATCCAAGCTTCGCCGATGTGAATTTGATGTGTTTTCATTCGATTTCTTTGATTAATGAAGCGATGCCTGTTCATTGCGTTGTGCTAGGCCAAATCAGAGTTGAAGAGATCTGAAGTAGCGGATAATGATTCCGGAGAAGGCAAACTAAGTGAAGTTCGAACAAGCTCAGGGATGTTTATTCCTAAGAGCAAGGTCGTTTGAAGTGTAACTCCTTAACGTCTTTCCTAATTTTTTTTTGTGGTGTTTGGATAATCATGCCTTGATAGTGGAATCGTTATTTTTTTCTTTGGTTCACATCTTTTAGATCAATGCATAATTGCATGAGCCACAATCACTTTCCTATCCTTAATAAGTACAATTATGGACGAAAACCCCAAAACATGTTGGCGGGCTCATTTTATGGGTTTAATGTTACTATCTTTGATAGCTATTACTTGTGTTGGGCGAGGTTTTTCGCACAATGAATATCTATTTAATGTCTGTATGACCATCGATTAAAAATTGTATGTTCATTCTTATTGTAGTCCCCTTTCTTTTAAAACCTTTTAACTGCTTTTACGTTTTGCAAGCGTAAAAGTGACAAAGGCATATGAAGGACAAATAACGTCTATAACATATGGTTATTTAGACTTGGCTTTAGTAAGATGCTGCAGAAAAGGGTGTCTGTGGCCGGAGAGCCTGGAAGAAAATCTAGTTGGAATATGTAATTAATTGTTTGTGTTTAGACGGGATGTTTATAACATGCAGGCTTTTCTTTATTATTCTGCTTTTTAAAGGAATGGATGTTGTTTCTTCACAATATATATATATATATATATATATATATATAGTTGTGTACATTGAATGTACATGTTTTAATCTTTATTTTATAGGATCCGATTGTTGCTGGTATTGAGGACAAGATTTCATCATGGACCTTTCTTCCAAAAGGTATGACATATATAAAGTAAAGTTTCATTTGATTAGTCTATCTCAAAAATCTACACGGCATCATTGCTAGACCTGTGGGACTGATTACTGGTATCTATGTCTCTTTTCCACATATGTACAATAATGTGTTTTTACAAGATGTCAATGTTCAGATTGTGTGCTTGCTTGTAAATAGGGCAATACAAGCGAATAGTTACCCTATATTCTGTTACCAAGTTGTTACTTAGTTCTTTGATGACTGGAAGCAATTTTCCTTTTAAGAACCACTGTGGCACTGTCCATCTCCCCCTTTTCTTTGTCTTTCTCTTTCACCATACCAGAAAGCTTTGCAAACTAGAAATATTGATGTTCTCTAGCTAATATCTGAAGGTTATATGTCCTGATTAGGCTTGTCATTACAAAATGAGAATTTTCATTATTTATCTCAATGATCAGCGAAACCTATGACTTTGTAAAACTCTGGTTGTTAAACTATATCAGGAATGTTCTACGATAACTCCTTTAGAAGTGTCTATGTGTTCCCAGTGATGAATTGCATTTCTAGATTCTATAATTCCCTTCTCTCCCAAAAGAAAGAAGAATATTAAAACAAGAATGTCTTAGTTTCCTTATTATATTTTATCACTAAATTTCAGAAAATGGGGAAGACATACAAGTATTGCGATATGAGCATGGGCAGAAATATGAACCACATTATGATTACTTTTCCGATAAAGTCAATATTGCTCGGGGTGGACATCGAATGGCAACTGTTCTCATGTATCTCTCTGATGTGGCCAAAGGTGGTGAAACAGTGTTCCCTAATGCGGAGGTCTGTTTTTATCATTATTCATTAGTGTTTAATGCCTTGTTTCAATAAGATTATAAATTGCTCACATTTTGAATGAATCAAATTAGATGGTTCTATTTATCATTTTTTTTTTTGATCCTGGTGTTTTCAATTGTAGTTTTTTTATACATGTCTTTTTTTTATGAATGGTTTTTTTTATTCTCCCTAAATAGACTAGGAAGCTGGAATCCTCTTTAGTACTTTTTCTTCTTGATTTGTATCAAATAGAGTTAGACATTGTTTGTAGGCGGAGTGAGGAAAAGAATAAACTTTTTTGCCTCACCTTTGCTGCGGACTCAAGCTGCCATTGAGCTAAGTCAAAATTTGTACCTATTTCTTTATTATTTTTCTAAGCTGCTGTTAAATTATTATATGCCATTAAATGTCAAGAGTTGTGGCAGCTCCGCAGAAACTTTAGAGGAAATTGTGTTTCACTTGGACTTGTCTCAGTCAGGCGGTATTTATGTTGAAACCAAATATAAATTATGCATGCCAATCACACTTTTATTAATTTGCGCTTGGGAGGCTGACAGACGCAACCTTTCCTGGAGAGTGAGTTTTAAATATTCTCTTGGTCTCTAATTCTTTTCTGCCAAAGACTCCTACAAAAAAAGGGGAGGTTTTTAAGTCCTTTTTTTTTTTTGGGGGGGGGCCTGTTTCAGGTTTGTAGCAGAATGGTCTGGACCATCTATGGTTTCATATAGACAAATTATGTGTACCTTTTATTACTTGCAGATAATTTTGGTAACTTAAAAAATTTCCATTGTGCTCCCAGGACCCTCCGCGTCCCAGACATTCTGAAAGTAGCCATGATCTCTCAGACTGTGCTAAGAAAGGAGTAGCAGGTGTGCATTTGAATGAAATATTTTCTTTCACTAATGATCTCCTTTATTTTAATCTCTCAGACTAATGTTGAATAATCGTTCTTCTCTTCCCATCCTCACCTTGGCAATGAGCAGTGAAACCGCGTAGGGGGGATGCTCTTCTATTCTTCAGTCTTCACCCTGATGCTGTCCCAGACCCCATGAGCCTCCACGCTGGATGCCCGGTAATTGAAGGTGAAAAATGGTCAGCAACAAAGTGGATTCACGTGGACTCATTCGATAAGATG
>JANTPZ010000978.1:0-10144 GCA_025593235.1 Vachellia pachyceras | reverse complement strand
AAAGATTTCGAGAGTGAAGTGAAGTTGATAAGGAACGTTCATCGTCGGAATCTTGTTCAGCTTCTTGGATGTTGCTGTAAAGGACAAGAGAGGCTACTTGTTTATGAATACATGAGAAACAACAATGTTGGAACATTCTTATTTGGTAGGCAAAATTTATATATTATGTTTAAACGTGTTGTTGGTCTTGTTATTGTATCGTTTTGAGGATTATCTTAAAGATATTTTATTCATCTTTTAATAATTTCTAAATTGTTGAAAATAGGCAAAAATAAAGGCTCGCTCAGCTGGAAGCAACGTTATAATATAATTTTGGGTACGGCAAGGGGTTTGGCCTATTTGCATGAGGAATTTCATGTTTGTATCATACATAGAGATATAAAGACCAGTAATATTCTCTTGGATGATGATCTCCAACCTAAAATTGCTGATTTCGGGTTGGCAAGGCTTCTCCCGCATGACTTATCTCATCTGAACACAAAATTTGCAGGAACAATGTAAGTAAAACCATATGCTATCATTCATACTTTCATCTTTTTTGATATATCATGTGAGCACAAGAGATTGCACGATAAAATCATTAGATTGATTAAAGGGAACAATGATATATCTTGAGTTGTATCCATTTGTATCTACACATTTTGTTCTTTAAGTACAAACTATACAATACTTCGAACACTGCACATAAAAATTTCAACTCTTGTTATATTATAGTGTTCCTATAAGTTTCAATGTTTTATGTCATGTCTTCCGTTATTGATTTGATTCAATGTGCCATAAATACTTTGCTTTTTCTTAGGGGATATACAGCACCTGAATATGCAATGCACGGACAACTATCAGAGAAGGCTGATACATATAGTTATGGTGTTGTAGTCCTAGAAATCATTAGTGGACACAAGAGTGGTGAAACAAAGGATGATGTTGAACCAGAATTCCTCCTTCAAAGAGTAAGCAAATTCTCAACAAATTAAAAATACCAAAACCTTAGATCCTATGATAGAGGCAGCACATAGAGTTTGTGGACAGACTCGATTTTAGAAAATTTGAAGTATCCGCATGATCTCCAATATATATATATATATATATATATGATGTAAGAAATGAATGAACATCTTTTACAGCTCAACATTACATAACTGGCATTTTCTCTAACTGGCAGGCTTGGAAACTCTTTGATAGAGGCATGCACATAGAGTTTGTTGACAAAACCTTAGACCCTAATGAGTATGATGCAGAGGAAGTAAAGAAAATCATAGAGATTGCTTTGCTTTGCACACAAGCATCTCCTGCAGCGAGGCCAACAATGTCTGAAATTGTAATTATGCTCAAAGGCAGGGGCATAATGGAGAACAGGAGACCCACTATGCCAGTCTACGTAGATCCTAATTTCAATCCCAGAAGAGACTCTTCATCAACCTCTCATAATTCTTCTTCATCAAATGCTACTGCCTCCACTGTTGCTCTATCTGGAAGGTGATTGCATTACGAAAAGAACGTGACGTGAAGGGTCACTTTTAAGGTTGAGTGAAGAAAGTGTTGTAATAATGACTAAGAAAAAAGGGTACAAGTGTTCATCTTCATCAGTCATTATCTGTGTGCAATACCGATTCTAGAGGAATAGAAGTGTATGTGAAATCTATGTCATCCTTTGGCCTATGGTCTGAAATAAATGTCTGAGTTTTTTTGCTTGTTTGCTCGGTTGGTGAAAAGTGAATGTTAGCTTTCTCTTAAATTTTCCGCCTTTCCGGTATTGCCCTATATGAAACAAGTTTGTGGATTACAAGGAGAAATTGTAGGATAACTATAAGAGGTGAAGCTTATTTAATTGGGAAAATTATTCTGAGGTCCCAAATAAGTAACTTATTTACGAAAAGGTCCAATGGATGAAAATATCTATTTTGAGGTCCAACGCTGGTGTTAACAACATGAGGTTATTATATCGGCAACAGCATACGCTGGTGTTGACAACACCATGTGCGATGGTAATGACAACACCATGCGCTGCTATTGACAATATAAAGTTTTGCCTTGAGACCTCAGAATAAATATTTTCATTCATGGGACATTTTCGTAAATAAGTTGCTTATCTGGGATCTCAGACTAAATTTTCCTATTTAATTAAATCAAATATAGAGAGGGAAAGTGAAGTGGGGAACCTGAGTCTCTTAAGACGGGGAAGGAAGAAAAGAGAGAGAAAAAGGCAAGTGAGATAGAGAGACCAGAGAGGAGCATGAAAAGAACTCAGGTAGAAGATAATAATAATAATACTCAACCAAATATCATTCAAGGCATGCAACGCTAACTTTTTAAAATATTATTTATAGGCATTAATCTAACTCTAAAAATTAATAAAAACATTTTAGAAACTTAAAATTAAAAGCAAGTAACAATTAATGATAAAATATAACAATTAAATAAAAATAAAAAATATTTTTTTCTAAGATTGTTAAATATCTGAAATTAGTGTTTTAGGTGACATTGGTGTTGACCAATTGACCTGAACAAATGGACTGTTGATCTACAAGTAATGCTTGTTATGACTCTCAGCAAGCCTTTTTAAGCCCATTACAGCCTTTCCAATCACTATTCAGGATCGTGGATTTCCATGGTAATTATGCAAGGCTGCCGACCAATTTGCTTCCTCGGAGTGTATATTTGTGTTTTGAGCCTTTAATATATAAGATTAAAAAACACGTTAAAGCCTCTTGATGAGTCTGAATATTTTCTCTTGGGCATTTTTCCAATTGACTGATCTCAAATAAAGTGATAGAATACCTTGACGTACATCATGCTCGAAACGTCATAATCCATCGGAATCAGATTCAAAGAGAAGACTGTAGAATCCAGAACGAAGCAAATAAGCTGGCTGCTGCAGGTATTCTTTTTTGGTGAAGAATTAAACAGATTTAAAGAGGTGGGAATACAGTGTCAAAAATAAACACCAAAAATTGTTTTTATCCTTTTCTTCCATTGACACAAAATTAACAATAACTTGATTCTTATTATGCTCGTACGAGTGATTGAAATGATGTTAAACTGAAATATGATATTGTTATTTCATAATGTGACTACGTAAGGAGTATCATATAAAAAAAGTCACATCATGTAGAAACTTTAACTCCGAGTGGACAACAAAATTGGATTCTAGAAGCTACCAAACCTTAAGAGAAATTAATGTTATGTACCAATCGTACACTGTAATAATCAATTCGCAAATAAATTCCAAGATTGATGTTTTCTTACGCACAAATAAATTCCAAGAATGGAATGAAGGACAATCATTTTTTTCATTTTCTCCTTCTTCCTCTATAGATATTATTATTGCTTTTTTCTGCTTCCGTTTTTGTGATCCAAAGTCGCCATTAACTGCATGTTTATGTAAAACAAATTATCTTACAGATGGTATAGAGGTGAAGGCAGGTGAATTGGGATATAATAAAGGATCCCGTGTGCAAGAATAAAGAAGTCTCCCACAAGTCTCTAATTAGTTTCTATCAAAATAGGCATAGTGTCAAGAATAAAGGATCCCTTATGTTCTGTGATAAATCCTTGCTTGGGTACAAAGTAAACCAATCTGTATGATTTTCTGCACTTCTTCTGCATCATAACCATTAGGGTCTAAAGTCTTGTCCACCAACTCTAAATGCCTTTCTTTCTCATATAGGTTCCAAGCTTATCAAGTTGGAAAAAAATCAAAAGAAAAGTGAAATAAAAGGGTTAGAAAATACAAAGCAAAAGTTATGCAATTTTTTATTTAATTTTTAATGTTAGATTACGTTGTTTGTCAATGAAAACTTTTTTTTAAGAAAATGTTGATAGAAAACATGCCACATACAAATTATCACAAAAACTGGTCAAGTTAAAGTTCTTAACTTTTGAAGAAGGAATGCCCCTTCGTCATCACCATCAACTTTTAATTCTCTGCACTTTTGACCACTTATAATTTCCAAAATACAACACCATAATTATAAACATCAGAGAAGCAGTTGGCCATAAATTACATACTCGTGCTGTGTATCCTCTGCATAATGTGTACAAAGTAAATTAATTAGGATAAGAGCTCAAGTGAAAACATATATATTATGATCCTACGAAATATGAAATATACATCTGCGATGTCAATTATTGCGACATGTCTGACATTGACATAAATGCATTGAAGTGCTCAAGCCGGAGGGTGTAATAAGAGAATGAATTAATCAAATTTTATTTTATCAAGTGAATTATAATATTTTAAAGGATTTTAGTGTTATTTTTGAGTTTTTATTGAGTTTAATTACATTAATTATGATTAATAGAGTTACGTAAAATTAAATGTACCCTTAAAAGAAATTGGGATCAAAAGATAAATTAGAAAAATGTAGAGAATTATTAAACTCTTAAATCCATTTATGTTATTTTATTTTATTTCATTTCATTTTATTTTTTTAGTCAGATTTTATTGCGACAAAGGGATGGAGGGATTCATTACACACGCCAGCCGCCACCTGCCACCTCTCATTCATCCATTCATTCATTGCGCCATACCCTACTGGAAGCTTCAGCCAATCATTCATCAACTCCACACCTCACTCACTCCATACTTGCTCCCTTCATTATTCGAACACACAGTGCCGCCTGCTTCATCCTCACCGCCGTCTCTCGGAACCAGACTGCTCCCAACTCCCTCTCACGAGACCAGCAGCCATTCCAGCAGGAGACGAGCATTCATCCATTTCTCTCTCTATCACCCTATAGCTGTTCTAGGAGCCTTGACCTCGCCGAGATTCAGCTCCCCAATCCCGGTTTCGCCTTCATCGTCACTGTCCATCAGCCATTCACATCGCAGAGAGAGAGAGAGAGATAGAGACTCGTCGCTGTGCAGACACCTACACTTCAGCCATCTTCGTCCGTCGCTCCCTTCGCTCCCGTTCACCCAGCTTCGTCCGTACTGTTCCAAGACCCCCCACCTCGCCATCGCCTGTTCTCCTGCTCCAGCTTCGTTCCAAGATAATAATGGTTGTAGTCTGTGGACATCTGGAACTTTTTATGGCAAATCTTTGGCTAGTTCAGTAATTCTTCAATTCAACAATAATGGGATGAGCTTTGATGTCTAAAAAGAGTTTTAGTTACTTTAATTTCTTATTCAATAGTTGTTTAACAAATTCTAGATATTAGAATAATTTTCTGATAATTAGAACAATTTTTATTATTTAATCTAATTATATTATGAAGATTATTATGGTTGGATTATTGTTTAGCACTTGACGTTGGATTGATTAAAACTTTAATTTCAATTATAATGTTGTGGTATGACATTTGAATTGATTTTAGAGTTAATATTTTGTGATTTTCTAAGGTGTTTTAGAATTTTGGAGCATATTATTTCTTGCTAACTTTAATTCTATTATTTTGAATTTAAGAGTTATAATTAAGCATTGGTTGTTATCATTCTTAATTCAATTTTGTTATTCTGGTTATAGTTAGTAATTTGAAATTTTTGGAAAATATCTTGTGACAACTCGAAGTGACTCGGTTGTTGGATTAAATCTTAATTATAATTTTTAATTCATTATTTTAACCCCCGCACCCATTGAAACGACGATTGTCAGTGTTGTTGAATTGGATGATTGATTATTATCATTGTTTATTCGTGTGTTTCATTTTCATCTCCTTCACCATCATTTGGTTCAATTATTTTCAATATATATAAAAAGTATATTAATTTTAGTTTAATTCATAACAATTACTTATAAATTCCTTAAATCAATTTTTAATCTAGGTTACTTGTATTTATTTACTAGGATTTTATTTTATTTTATTTTTGCTCCTCAAAGTGAATACAATCCAGATTGTAGCTATACTACTTTAATTCGGTTAATTTTTTACGTAGATATAAGGCGACTAACGGTCCGTTCGTAAGATAGCAAAAAAAAGTTATTAATTTACTTTGCTGTGGATATACATGTATATAAATAGTTATTAATTTACTTTGGCTTGCAATGTTCTTGCGATTTTTGTGCTTATTACATGAGTTTTGTCCTGAGGTAAAAACCTTCTTAGTCCAAACTCAGCAATTCTAGGTCGTAGATCATCATCTAAGAGGATGTTATTAGTCTTGATATCTCTATATATAATACGAACGTAAAATTCCTCTTGTAAATGAGTTAAACCTCTTGCTATCCTTAAAATTACGTCATATCGCTGGTTCCAGTTGAGAACCTTTATTTTTACCTGTTTACCAAGTTTACAAACTTTGAAAGATAAGGAAAACAAGAAAGTTGAAACATAACAATTATTTCCAAAAAGCTACGATAGGCAATTGATATATAAGCCCGTGAAGTTTTCTTAATAAAAATTATGACATATATGTGCAAACTTTTGTTTGAGAAGTCAATCATATATTATTATGTTGAAAAATATATTCAAATGTTACAACATTATTGATGAGTAGCATAATGCAATTTTCTTTTAAAAGTTCTATTGGTTCATAGAAGATACTAAATATGAATCTAACAATACTGCTGTTTTTCATGTATTCATAGACAAGAATTTTATTGGTTCATAGAAAATACTGCCCCATGTATTCGAATTAATTTTCCTGACTTATAGATGGTGAATGATCCAACAATACACATAAATAAATATTTTTTAAAAATATTTAACTTTCCTTAATGTTTTTAACAAGAATTAACTAGCTATTATATTAAGTACTAGAGGTAGTAATTTGTATTTAAACATTCAAATTTTTTTTGGGCCAAAGAAACAATCAAATTGCTAGACAGAGAGTACAAGTTAATGGCTTATGTCAATGAAGTCCGACATCCCAAATTATCAAACACAATCAAAATCGCACCTTTTCTCATCAGCTAAGTGCAGTTTCAAGATTTACAGACACAAATCCCTGAAAACCTAAGCTGATCGGAAGCAATAAATCTGAGTTAGGAGAAGAGAACGAATGAACTCCCTTCTAGCCTTAGAACTCCAGTATCAGAAATTAATTAACCGCACACGAATTTCTTTGAGGGGGTGTTATATGGATTTGTATTCTCTCTCATCATAAACCATAGTGCAAAATTACAAACATAAAATTACATGGATTGATGAATAATTACAAAAAAATAATGTTGAAGAATGGAATGAAAGATAGACAATCATCATCTTCTATTTTCTATACGTTACCTTCTCCATCTGTTGTTCAAAACTCAAATTCACCCATAACTTTAAATACCTATAGATACATAGTGCGGATACTAATAATATACTCTTTCCAGTCCTACATATAAGTCTATGTTTACACTGTAAATTACACTGCAAATAGGGACTTACATTTAAGACTGGAGAAAGTACAAGTGCAAACGCTCAATAGAAGAAGAGGAGTCTCTAATTTGTTTCAATGAAGACAGGCATGGTGGGTCTCCTATTCTCTAACAAGTCCTTGTTTTGGAGCAGAACAACAACCTCAGACATTGTTGGCCTTATTTCAGTGGATGCTTGGGTGCAAAGCAAACCAACTTCTATCACTTTCTTCACTTCTTCTACATCATAATCAATAGGATCTAAGGTTCTGTCCACTAGCTCCACATGCATGCCTCTTTCATATAGCTTCCAGGCCTAACAAGTGGGAATAAAATGAAATTGAATAAGAGGGCTAAAAAGGGGAAGTGAGATTGTTTTTTTTTTTTTGAGATATCTGTAATTGGATGATGTGCAATAGATATTCTAATGAAGTAAATCAAACAGTCCAAATTTTTCTTTAAATAATATCTTTTTATTTAGCCATGAGAGCTTTCTTACTTTCTGTAGGAGGAATTCGCCTTCCATATCACCATGGACTCTTAGTTCCTGACTTTGTCGGCCACTGATGATCTCCAAGATTACAACACCATAACCATAGACATCGGTCTTCTCAGATAACTGGCCATGAATTATATACTCTGGTGCTGTATATCCTCTGAAAAATGTACATAATATTTATGACATAATCAATTTACCAAGCAATGGCAATAAATACATAAATGGGAACTTTATTCTGAGGTCTCAAATAAGAAACTTATTTAAGGAATAGTCCTATTGATCAAAATATTTATTCTGAGGTTCCGTTGACAACATGAAGTCCTTGTATTGACAACAGCATGTGCTGGTGTTGACAACACTTCATATTGTCAATGGGACCTCTGATTAAATATTCTCATCTATAGGACCATTCTTTAAATAAATTTTTTATTTGAGACCTCAGATTAAATTTCTCTACATAAATTTTAGGAGATAGTGGCAAAATATGAAAGAGAGATTATCAACATAATATTGTTCTTATGACCTAGCTACCTATAGATTTTATCAGTACATTATGTATACCTGTAATACAATAAAAATTAAGAAATTTAGACAAACGTAATTGTTTCAACTTACAATGTTCCTGCAAATTTAGTGCTAAGATGAGTTTTGTCCTCAGGCATAAATCTTGCCAATCCAAAATCAGCTATTTTAGGCTGGAGATCCTCATCCAAGAGAATGTTGTTAGGTTTTATATCCCTATGTATGATACAGACGTGGAATTCCTCATGTAAATACGCTAAACCTCTTGCCATACCCAAAATTATATCATATCGTTGCTTCCAATCGAGCGATCCTTTCATTTTACCTATTTTCAAATTTACACGCTTTGAATAGGAGGGTTAACAACATCAGGAGTAACACAGAAGTGTTCCTCAATTAAAAAAATTTAATAAGATAAATACACAGACAGAGAGACGTACGTACGTACATACGTACGTACATACATTTTACTGAGTCCTTGAATAAAATTATGGCATAAGTTTATTAGAGGAGATAGAAGGTTACCAAATAAGAATACATCAAGACTGCTATTTCTCATGTATTCATAAACAAGGATTCTATTCTTGCCATGAATACAATATCCGAGGAGACGAACAAGATTCCGATGATGAACATTACTTATAAGCTTCACTTCATTTTCAAAGTCCTCTTGCATCCTCGTAAAGTGGTGAAATGTTAACTTCTTAACTGCTATTTCTTTTCCACTATTCAAAATGCCCTGTTCATAATTACTAAAATTTTTAATCAAAAAAGGGCTTTCAGACGTAGAAATTTAGCATTTTATAACACTATATATGTAAAACTCACTTGAAAAAAAAATCATTCCTTATCTGTATTAAAATATTGAAAATAAAATAAAGTTACCTTATATACAACCCCAAATCCTCCTTCTCCTAGCTTATTTTCTGCACTGAAATTCTTGGTTGCGGTCTTCAAGTCCTTATAATCATAAATAACTGCGCCTTTCAACTTGCTTGCTCCAATTATGTCTCCTATTGTATGAGGAGAATGTTAGTCAAGGTCTCTTTGAATTTGGGGAGAGAAAAAGTAAAAACTAAAAGCGTCAAATTAAATCATTACAAACTAATATATAAAAATAATAATAATTGAAGACATTTTAAGATGTTCATCACCTCTAGGAGCATTCCTAGGTCTTCTTTGTCGTCTAATCCAAACTAATAATGCAAGCAAGATCAAAGCAAGGGCTACTACGCCCCCAACAATTCCACCTATAATGGCTCCCTTATTGCTTGAACCTACAAGACAAAATACAGAACAAATTTCCAATGAAGTCAGTATGAATCATCACTGCCACATAAGGAGTAAAATATGATGTAATTCATGGGTATTAAACATTCCTTTTTTTTGGGGGGGGGGGGGAGGTATTCACACATAAGCATATCATATGTGGGAGTGGACATTAAAAAAAACACTTTTGGGCTTTACGGGACAAACACTCTTCTTACATATACATATCATATAGAACATAAATCACTTGAAATAAGCTGATATAGACAATCACTACTTCAAATTAATAAAATGGTCCCTCGAATATTTGTCTTCTAACATGAATGGACTGAAGAGCGCTGTGTGTGTACCTACCTTGTTTGAAGGATGGTGTGATATCAATTGTCTGGTTATCAGGAAAGAAGGAAGTGGTGGAATATCTCAAGAAGCAGCCATTAGCATAAGCCCTACCACCCGAATTGTGAAGACATGTCTGAATATTGTTGTATTGAGCATTCAAACAATCCTCGCAATTACTTCGTGAGATAGTTTCAATACATTGGGCATATCCATAGATAGTTGTACCATTATTGGG
>JANTPZ010000977.1:0-30680 GCA_025593235.1 Vachellia pachyceras | reverse complement strand
CATTGTGATGGATAGTTTTCAAACTCGTGATTCAGGTCATGTCTGTTCTGGCCCTCTTTAGTTCGTTTACCTTTTCTCTAGCAAGCTTGTTGGTCTGTTATGGTTTTCGAATAATGACAATTACAGTTCTTATTTTTGATAACCCGATTTGGCTGGGTCTGCCGATTAATTACTAAATAATTAAATATTCACTTTTTATAATTTTTTGTGTTTTAAGGTCATGGTGACTTCGTTGGAAAGTCTGAAGATTACATGGGGTCAACACAGAAAATTATGCAAAATAAATGATTTTAATAAAATTTAATAATAACATGGTAGGAAATTATCATTTTTGGCAAAAAAGGAAATTATTTTTGTATCTTTAAAAATAAAAATATTATGATTTATTGATATTTTAATAGAATAGGTGGCGAAAATGTACATGGTTATTCTCTTTCTTGCCAGAACTCCTTATTCAAATTAAATTTAAGGAATTATTTAGCATGTGGATTAACATAACACAAAAAAGATAAAATCAATTATTATATGAAAAATAATTCGATTTTTTCATAGAAATAAAAATATTATAATTAAATAATAAAATATAATAGGTATGTTATAAAATATGATGTGTGGTGTGTATATTTTTATGACTCGTGTGTTCCCTATAACGTCAATTATATTGTTAAGTTGTTTTATGTCATTGTAACTTACTAGATTTGTATCAATGCTTTGAGCCCTATAAATAATGACAATGTACAATGTATTTGTAATTAAAGTGGTGAATAAGAATGTACACTTTCTCTCTCTTCCCTCTCTCAATCTCTTCTACTTTTAAACTCTCATTTTGTAAGACGTTATGATGAAAGTTTTTACAAAAAGGTGTATTTGTCTCATATCTTAACAATTCCATCTATTTTATCCTGTTGTATTATTTCTTTTTATCAATATAAGATAATTTGATGAACCACCATATGAAATTAGTTTATTCTTTTATTGGATGTTTTAAACACCGGATTTCAATGGTTGGGATTAGAGATAATTGTTGTTATTATATCTCATTCTTATCTTTTTTACATGTTATTTATATTGTTGTCATTTTAATATGTGACCTGGAATCATATTGTTTTGATTTTTTTAATGCATGGCCATACACCATATACCATACTTTTAATTTTTTTTGTTGTAATATTCTACTTTATATTATTTTCCTATTATTCTTATATTTGCATTTTTATTTATTTATTTTTTTTATTGTTGTTTATTTCATTGTTCTTGTACTCTATATTTTCAATGTGTCTATTTTCAGTCCCAATTTATCTTTCATTCTTTTTTGTTCATTATTCATTTTATTATAGTTATAATCACATCACTATCAGTTGTGTGTGTGAGTGTGTATAGCATTCTATTGTTAATATTTACATGTATATCATTCTATTGTGAGAGAAAACGATGGAGAATAGGAAGGAGAGAGGGACAAAGATGAGCCGGAAGGTGTGGAGGTGGGTGATTATGGACAATTTGAAAATGTAGGGTTAGATGTATTAATGAGGCATGAGATTTAAAATTTGAATTTGAAATCAAAAGGATGATAAAAGAAAAGGTAGGATTCTTGATTATCTCAGGATCGTTGGAAAATGAAAATTGCTGAGGGAGCTGTTTGAAATTTGAAAATAGCCATGTAATTCTCAAGCTAACTACTTTTTCAGAGGCGTAGTTAGATATTGTTGTTGTATAATTCAGATGAAGGTCACCGCTTAACATGCTGATGCAGAAAAGGCAAAAGTCACATGCACACTGTTAGAAGACATGAAGAAAAAAGTGTCCTTAACTTGAAGCCGTGATTTCCTTAGGAATAGTAAAATGAATTGTGATATGTGTATTAAGCTGGGGGTGGAGTTGGCAAAGGAGGATCGGTTTGGTGGAAGATTTTTTATTTATTAGATTGGTGGCTAGTGTTTATAACTAGCAAGATTATTTACCTTGAAACAAATTCCATTTCCAGGGACGTCCAAAGGGTGTAACACCTAACTACAGTTTGAAGCCCCTGGTGCCAAGGCTATCTGAACTTCTTAGAGTTGAGGTACGCCTTCTTCACTTTCTTGCTCAGTGAATTATTCCTAAGAACCTGTTTTCCTTGACGGCTATTGTTTTTAATCACCCTGTTCTTTTCTCCTCATGACAGGTTGAGATGACAAATAATTGTGTCGGGGTGGAAGTTGAGAAATTGGTTGCACAAACCCCAGAAGGTGGTGTCTTGCTTCTTGAGAATGTGAGATTCTACAAGGAGGAAGAGAAGAATGATCCTGAAGACCTGAATTCGCAAAGAATCTGGCTTCTCTTGCTGATCTCTACGTGAATGATGCATTTGGCACAGCTCACAGAGCACATGCTTCTATAAAAGGAGTTGCCAAATATTTGAAGCCATCTGTAGCTGGATTCCTTGTGTAGAAGGTGTTTAGGTGGTAAACTTGTAATTATTAGTTGCATCATTTATTTTAGCTAATACAGTTTGATTAATCTGTAACTTGTTCTATTATTTCAGGAGCTTGATTATCTAGTTGGAGATGTGGCAAGCCCCAAGAGACCTTTTGCAGCTGACTTGGGTGGCTCAAAGGTATCCACCAAGATTGGAGTTATAGAATCTCTGTTTGAGAAGGTCAATGTTCTCTTGATTGGTGGTGTGATGATCTTTAGCTTCTACAAGGCCCAGGGTCAATCAGTTGAGTCATCTCTAGTAGAGGAAGACAAGCTTGATCTTGCTACTTCACTTGTTGAGAAAGCTAAGGCAAAGGGAGTCTCTCTTTTGCTTCCAACTGATGCGGTCATAGCTGACAAGTTTGCTGCCGACGCTAACTGCAAGCTACTGGCTTTTCCTGGAGAATATTGGATGATATTATTTTTGTTGTTACTTTACTTGCTCAACTGGATACCGAGGCCTGGGGATATACTAGTGTGCTTGTACAAACTTGCAGACGACTGCATTCGTATGGGATAATTGATCTATGTTATTAGCACACTTTTTAAAGCTGCATCATGCGAATGAAGGAAATTTTATAATGGATTTTTGTAGTAGCTCTATGATCTAAAGTAGTATGGCTTAAAACTTGAAAAAAATTCTTAAAAGTTTTGGCAATGCTTGTACGTTGTGCCAGCCTCAAGCAAACCTGATGGATGGATAGAGTTAGATATTGGACCTGATTCCATTAAAACATTCAGTGATGCTTTGGATAAGACTTATACCATCATTTAGAATGGCCCAATGGGTGTTTTCGAGTATGACAAGTTTGCAGCAGGAACAGAGGTATTAGCCTGCTATATATATCATCATAATTTAGATTTGCACTGGGAAATTGTTCCACTCCATTTTAATTTTCTTACCAATTTATTTCCTTGGTTATATGACAATGAAGAATGGCAAGTTTGCAACATTTACAATAAAGGACCTTGTTACAATCTTAAACAAGAATGTCACAGCATGCAACCTATGAGAAACTCCTTTGCTCTGGGCGTTAGCACATTATGGCCTATTCTCTCTTCTGTGCAGGCAATATCCAAGAAACTGGCAGAGCTGAGTGGGAAGGGGGTGACCACCATCATTGGAGGAGGAGACTCAGTCGCTGCTGTAGAGAAGGCTGGTCTTGTCGACAGCATGAGCCACATCTCTACTGGTGGCGGTGCCAGCATAGAGCTTCTTGAGGTGAAGCAACTCCCTGGAGTCGTTGCACTTGATGATGCTTGAGCATAAAGTACAAATAAGAAAGAGCCAAACGATTTTATGTATTTTTGTGCTGTCTTTGGGTTGAGTTTCAGCCAGTACTGCCCATTCAGTGATAACAGAGATTATGCTCTTTAGTCTTGAAACGGCTAAAACAAGAAGGGTTTTTGTGGCTATTATGTGGAAGCATGTCTTTCTGAACCATGCTTATGTCAAAGCGTGAATTTTTTGCATCAGTAGTTAATCTAATCTATTCTATTCTATGGTTCATCTTGTAGCCAAAACCCCAAAACTGTTTTTTTTTAGTCGCTGTTAATTGGGCTAACGGCTGTGGTGAAATTAAAGGGCTCCACAGGCATATTAGTTTCATGTAGCCACTGTTGAGTAGGGACGGGTCAACCTTTTTTTGTCACATCATCTCAATTCTTTTCAACATCAAAATTTAAAAATTATTAGAAATAGGACCAAGTTTTTTACCACCATTAACTGCGATTTGCTTTGATCTTGCAAATTGCCAGTGGCTTGTTTGTGTCAGTGTGTATTATTTGTAAGACATGAACATTATAACTGAACATAAATCATTATAATAATTTTAATTCATTTCATAAAAAACAAATTTTGGACCAATGAGTTAAAAAAATTCCAAACGGAGCAAGCTAGTGAGGTTATATTTGACCGGATAATACCTAATACTGTGAGAGGAAAGTTTTATTATGCGGCTATAAGACTAGTAATGTATGGTAGTTGATAATGAATGTTCAATTTTAAAAGGATAACATAAGCAAAAAAATGGGGGTGGCTAATACTAGGAAGTTGAGATGAATGTGTAAACATACTAATTCGTATTGATCAAATTCATATACAAGTTCAAGTAGCAACTATTGATGAGAAAATGGTAGAAAATCATTTGAGGTGGTTCGAACATATTCATATAATGTCATTGGAGGAATCAGTAAAGAGGATTGATCAAGCAGTGTAGAGTCCTTTGAAAAGGGATAGAGTAAGACTAAAGCCACTCTCAAAGATATTATAGAGAGAGATCTTTTAGTTAATAATCTATCCAAGGATATGGTTTATGATACAACACAATAGCGACGTGTGATTGATGTAGTTAACCTCACCTTGTGGACAAGACTTTTTGTTGTTGTTGAGGAAGAAAATTCTAAAGCCCAAAAACGTGTATCATTAAAAGCAATACCCTTTTAATTTGAACCTTTTTCTTTTTAAAAATCTGTATAGTTACTCCTGTTATATCTATAATATAGGGTGGTACGTGATTCTTTTATACAGATACGTAATTTGATATTAAGTCACACGCACGCACACGGGACCTTGAAGAAAAAATTGAAAAGGAAGGGAAAAGTGCAGCTTATCTTTTTCAGAAGAAGGCATGATTGAATCTGAAGGGTGTTACTGTTTAGTGTTACTGGTGACTGGTGAGATAGATTCTGCACCATTTTCCAAGGAAGGGACCATTTGTTTTTTTTCAATTCATCAACCACAAGGTATTCCTTCTCCAGATTCTCCAGTTTAGCATAAATCAGTCATTAATCACACCCCTGATTCTGAAAGTAACACCATTTTTGTGTTCCCATGTAAGTTTAGTAGAAAGTAAGAGAGAAAAGTAATCAATTACTGGACCTAGGAATTATTAATCAATACTTCTTTCTAATCCCAAAATGTTATCACATGCCCCCTCTTTTGAGAGACAAATTCTCAGCTTTAATTTTCTTTCCATAACTTGCCTGGAAAATAAAAATGCCATCCTTTCCTTGCCGTGAGCGTACATAAGATACGAACCTTCTAAAATATATAGGCAAAGAAAATAAGTTGTATAAATGATTAATGTTGTCATTAATTAATATCTACATAACAAATAAACTTCCTTAAATTTGCATCTGTATAACAACTAAGTGAAGAATGAGATAAATAACATAATAAATAAAACCAACAGAAGTTAGTGGCTTTGACTGCTTATACAAGATATTTTGAGTTCGAGTCTTAATTCAAAAAAAAAAAAATCTTTGGAAGAGTTATCCAAATTAGGTCGAATAATACTTAAATATAACCCAATCAAGTATCCATATTAAAAAATGCAAAATAAATAATGGTCTCTGTTCATTGATTACATATATGGAATGTATTCATTATATCAGCTATAATCTTGAGCTTGACTCTACTTGGGACTAACCTCCTCTCTCTCTCTCTCTCTCTCTCTCTATATATATATATATATATATGGAAGGCCATTTGAATCTTAGTCTTTGCTCAGCAACTTCTCAGCTAAAAAAAATGGCTGAGTCTTCAAAGCAAAGAGGAAACTCAATATGTTTTCTGCCATTAATGTTGTTAATGGTTTTGATCAGAGTAGATGCCAGCATTCGGCATTACAAATGGGAGATAAAGTATGAGTACAGATCTCCAGATTGCTTCAAGAAGCTAACTATAACCATCAATGGAAGGAGTCCTGGACCAACAATCTTGGCACAGCAAGGTGATACAATCGTGGTTGAAGTCAAGAACAGTCTACCAACAGAGAATACTGCAATTCATTGGCATGGTATACGACAGGTAATGACAGTAGAACTAATTTCCATGCAGATAATATTAAAACTGCGAAGTTTAATGAAAATAATCCCATTTATATTATAACATTTTCACATTAAATGTGTTAAATACACATCATTCCCTTTTATTTTGAATATATAAACAGACCAAACTTAACTGCTGAGGCATAAATTATAATGATTTTGATGGCAGAGAGGAACACCTTGGAGTGATGGGACAGAAGGGGTTACTCAATGTCCTATTATACCTGGGGATACTTTCATTTACAAGTTCGTTGTAGACAAGGTGAGCTACTGTGATGCGATTAGGCTGCTTATATCCATAACAATTTTGCTAAAAAGCACTTTCATCTTATTATTACGGATGAAAATCAGTCCTTTTTAATTTTTTTAAATTCTTTTTCTTGATGAAACATTCAGGCTGGGACATTTTTATACCATGCACATTATGGTATGCAAAGACAGGAAGGGCTAGTTGGAACCATTGTTGTAGCTCTCCCTGAAGGGGAATCAGAGCCCTTTACCTATGAGCATGACCATAACATACTTCTCACAGATTGGTACCACAAAAGCACTACTGATCTGGCCATAGGCTTATCTTCTATACCCTTTGTTTTTGTAGGGGAGCCTCAGGTAATTAAGTGGCATTACATGCTAACAGAGCATGTCCATATAAAGGACAAAAACAAAGTGATATATATATATATAGGGTTTACAAAGTGTTTTTGTTTTATGTTCTTTCAGTCATTGTTGATCAATGGAAGAGGAAGGTTCAATTGCTCTCTCTTGGGTCCTTGTAGCTCAGTGAACGAAGTGTGCAGTCCAACAAATTCTGAATGCTCACCATATGGACTAACAATAAAGCCCGGTAACACATACAGACTCCGGATTGGTAGCTTGACTTCCCTCTCATCTCTCAGTTTCCAGATTGAGGTACTTTATATACACACAAGTCTACAAGTATAACCATTATATGTGGAACCTGAAATGTCATATCTTGCTTAAAATGAGTGTCCAAAGCATGTAAAACCCAGACATGACTCACTTGTTATCAAGATTTTTTTTGTGATTATATTCCTTCATCAGGACCTCATAATGATTCTCCCTTGTACTATTTCTTAATGTGTCAGTGTTTGAGAAATTGTATGATTTGTTTGCAGGGTCATCAAATGATAGTTGTGGAAGCTGATGGGCACTATGTGGAACCATTTGAGGTAGGGAACCTATACATATACTCAGGTGAGACATACTCAGTGCTTTTTGAAGCCAATCAGGATCCCTCAGGAAACTACTGGATCACCACTAATGTTGTTAGCAGAAAACCCTCAACCCCGTCAGGATTAGCAATCCTCAACTACTTCCCAAACCATCCCAAAACAATGCCCAAAACAGATCCACCACCAGGCCCTGTTTGGAATCACACTTCATCTCGCATATCTCAAAGCCTTGCAATCAAAGCCAGGCATGGCTTCATCCAAACACCACCTCCTGATGCAGATAGAATCATGGTGCTTCTCAATACTCAAACCACTATAAATGGCTACACAAAGTGGTCCTTAAACAATGTTTCTTTGTCTCTTCCTACCACCCCTTACCTAATTGCCCTAAAATATAAACTAAACCATGCTTTTGATGATCAAACATCACCTCCAGAAAACTACGATTCTGCAAATTACGATATCTATAGCGTGCCTCGGAATGTGAATGCCACTTCAGGGAACGGAATTTACAAGCTGGATTTCAATTCCACTGTGGATGTGATTCTGCAGAATGCGAACACGATGACCTCAGAGAACAGCGAGACGCATCCGTGGCATCTCCATGGGCACAATTTCTGGGTTCTAGGGTTTGGGGATGGCAAGTTTGACAGTGAAAGTGATGGAAAGAAGCTGAATCTGGTGAACCCGATATTGAAGAACACTGTGCCTCTTCATCCTTATGGATGGACGGCTCTGAGATTCCAGGCCGATAATCCAGGAGTGTGGATTTTCCATTGTCACATTGAATCTCACTTCTCTATGGGCATGGCGGTCGTGTTCCAAGAAGGTGTAGATATGGTGGGCAAGTTGCCTTCTTCCATTTTGGGCTGTGGCGAAACCAAACGATTACGTAGGCCATGATTTCTACTATTTCTGAATCAAACAATCATTATGCTACCTTCAAGTATTGTTTTTCCCCCAAGCTACCTTCAAGTATTGTTTAAACATTAGGATTAGAGATCTCGGTTTACTAATCAGACTGAAGTTGCAGAACCAGATCATCACATGAAGCTTGAACATAAAAATTATAGCAACCACATTTCCAAATCTATTGAAGATGCTTGCTTAATGATCTTTGGTAGATTGTGATTGTGACGTTCCTACTTTACCGTGTTCTACCGTAATAAATTTTCTTGTCGAATCACACCATCTCTCATAATAAATTTTCTCTTCCATCTTTCATACTTACTTTTTGCCTCAACTCTGTAAAAACCAATAACTTCCCAAACACAATAATTTTTAAAATATAGGTTTTGCCTTGAAATTTGTAAAAGTTATTCTTTCAAAATCTATTTTCTAAAACCCAAGTTTTACCTCGAACCCCGTAAAAGTTATTCTCTACTAGACTTAAGCCTTGATTGAAGACAAAGATTAAGTGCCTGTTTGGGAAGCCATTTTTCCAAACGGTACACGTAAGCTGAGACAAAACCATCTCGAAATCTGTAAAAACCATCTCGAAATTCATAAAAACCATCTTGAAATTCGTAAAACCATCTTGAAATTCCCAAAATGCCTCAAAATCTGCAAAATCCATTTTCCCAACGGAATTCCCAAACAAACACTAATTCAAATTTCAAAATATCTAATAGGTATAGTTTGAAAATGCATGAATGGGAAACGGTTCATTGGGAGCTGGGGGGAAGTATGATAATTGATGGCCATTAATGCATTAAATCTGTGTCACGGTATTGCCTATTGCCTTACACTCTTCGGCCAAATTTTGCAAAAAATACTATATTTATATAATTTTCGGAAATAAATTTATGTGGATATCATATGGAAATTACCTTAAATAATTTTCTCAGGTTATATCTATATCTAAGGTGTTTTTAGAAAGTTGTCTCAAAATTCGATGCAATTTAAACTACAATTTACCAAAAAAACTTGACATCGTTTAAATGATTCATGATTAAAAAATAAGTGTAGCTTACTGAAAATTTTATATTTTATATTGAATTATCGATATCACTTATATTTTCTTGAATTCTTAGATCCATTCTGCCTATTATTCTATGCGTTAATCTTTGTGAGAAGATACTCTGACCTATTAAAATTTTTAGTTTATTCTCATTCTTACAGCAGTTCTAGAATTTAAAATAGGCAAACGCATAAAAAAATATTTCCCCAGATTAAATAAATATCAGGAAAAAAACAAGAGGTATGAAATCATCTAATCTCAATATCGATAACTGTCATTAAAAGGTTTGTGCTTTTCCCTTTTTGGTTTGAAACCGGACATATTAAAATTAATATTATGATTAACTTGACATATTTATGAGTTACCATGATAACCATATATTCAACTATTACTTTTTAAACTTTAAAAAAACGAGAAATCATTGATTTTCATTTCATTTCAGGATCAGCATTTTTATTAATTTTCATACATAACAGAAAGCTTGATAAAGATACAGGCCCACGTTATTTACCTATTGATACTATTACTAGCTAGTATTTTTTTTTTTCAATTTGCTGCATTATTTTTTTAGACACAATTATTTTCTTACGGTAAATAATCATGTTTGAGATACTAATCGACATTAGGAATTCAAACTTTGACTTATCGTATCATGATGGACTAACATTTTTATTAGACTTGACCCTGTTGATTCGTTGAGGTAATGATTCTAAACTATACTAGGCTGTTGGAATTGAACTTCAAATTAATTTGAAAACTTTTAACATTTACATGTTAATTAATACAAGTTGCTAAAATAAATTCTTAATAATGTGCCCAATTGTCAGGTGTTTTGTGTAGGGAGCATCTAAGTTTTTGAAATTAATCAAATTTCAAGCCGTATATTTTAAAATCAAAATATGAATCCACAAAAGCCTAGTATAAAGTGAATAAAATATATATCTGCCTATAGGCATGTAATATAACAAAAGGAGAGAGCTAGCGCGCATTTGCTCTATATGTGCATTTAAACGTTAACTTCTCTGCAACAAACATTCTTTATAGTCCCACATATCCTCCCAATGACTGCAAAGGAATTAATGAAATAAGAAAGAAATTAAAGCACAAGAGAAAAGAAATTACAGAAGCCAGCATGGAAGGTAATGGAACCAGCCTACGAGAGAAAAGCCCTCAAAGTAGGAGTGCCGAGATTGCCTGCACACTGCCACACAGGATTGAGGCTGCAGAAGCTGACACACTTCATCGCCCTCTCTCACAGATCCCACAGCAATATACGCAACGGTTTTGAGTTTTGATCCAGTGTATATGTGCTCCATGCTTTTGTATATTTACCAGTTACCGGCCACTCTTATTGGTATTGGCTCTTTATAATTGTCTAATTGCTTTTCTCTCTTCACACTTCCCCATAGTCACATACATACACAGCATTTCTGTTTCTCTTTGACCCAAGAGACTGGTGTGAATTCAGGCGTTAGCAAGTTTTGTGGTTCATTGTATCAGGTCAGTTTGATAGGTGTTTTGGTTTCTGTGTGTGAGATTTTCTGCTAATTCTTCTCATTCTTGTTTCTCTGCAGGTCTCTGTGGATTTGATCATCATCAGGTTTTGATTTGGGGGTTCAAAATGTTCTTCCTTGGGTTTCCATTTGGAGTTATGATTCTGTAATTAACAGGATTAGATCCTAGCAAGTTGAACAGGATTAGATCCTAGCAAGTTGAAGGTTGGTGGAGGTGATTCTTCAGATATTTTGCTTTCTATAGTAGTTAGATTTGCAGAATTGAGCCCCAATTTTGAAACTTTTTGCACATAACATCAAAAGGTTTGACTTTGATCCTATCTAGTCACTGCACCGACCTGTGTCTCTTATCTCTACATCGATCATCTCCTATGGCAAGATGCAGTGGTTGGAGATGGATTCTTGAAATGTTTGATCCCCAACACATTTTTCAAGGGAATCGAGTAAGGAGCCTCTAAGGCTTCACTCTCTGATGCCCTTTTTAATGACTAAAGATAAGCGAACGATTTAACAATTCTAGTCTTACTATTCTAAAAATTTTGGCTATGAGATGAGCAAGAGATCTAACAAGATCACGGCCACTGGGAACATTAGAGGTTACCAAGGAGGGTTGCGAGTAACAAGAATGATTGAGAATGGCTCGGAGTTGATCGGCCGTCGTCAAGCAAGTGTCAATCACAAGGGATGAGTTGGATTGAGTATTTACCATTAGATCAAAAGGAATTGCTGATAATTTAGGGCATAGGCCAGGCACGTTTCTTTTTATTTATTTAACCATATATATCTTCAAGCACCATGATCGATTTGACTCTAATAATTCCCTCATTAGGCCTTACCAACCCCTAATTGAGTTCACTGGATATAGTTCACATGGTACTGTTTTCTTATAGACTCAAAAATAAGGAGATATCAATTATTGTTTGATTGAATACTTACCCATGCATGTCTCTTATTATCTCTCTAGCTAGATCTAATGCACCATATATTGGTTAATTTGGGGATTACTGATTTTGTTTGAATATCCTACTCAAATTTTACAGAAAATCACATGAACTAATTAATTTTTTTCCATTAGAGAGATAATTAAGTGAGCAAGTAATTAATCTAAAAAGATCATAGTCAATCACTATGGACATAAAAATATTATTCAGGAGTAGTGACCAGTGATGAGATTATTGAAGGCATAAATTAACCACAGCAACTGTATACGTTGGGTAACTGTGTGCCCACTATTATATCAAAAGGGGAATATAATAGTTGATAATTAGGGCACAGGGCACAACTCCCTTGGGTTTTTTTAAACCATACTACTAAAGTATTGAGTCTTTGCAAGACAGGATGTTATTGGTCCACGTAATATATTTCTTTCACAAAGTGTCTTCTCAAAGACTCAAAATTATGAGATATATCAAATTTTGATTGAACACTTTCTACTACAGCCAAAAATTATATATAATAATTAAGATGCAATAATAATCTTTCTATTGGTAGTGTATGGCATGGTTTATTAGAGTTTCAAGTTTGGAGAGATAGTCATATAATAAGTAGTATAGGTTTATAGGATTCCTAAGTGTTTTGAATTGAATCGTTGAGCATCAATAATTTAATAAACTAATATCGTACAACGTATTACAGAGGCAGGTATTAAAAGAGTCGTCACATCTATCCCCAGATAATTTGCAGTAGTACTTGAACTTTATGCTCCTTTTGGTGTTGCATTGCATTGTGAATATATATTGAATATGAAAAACTATATCTCTGTGACATTCCCTTGATCCTCTCAGTTTATTGTATATATCTTTTCTCTCTACTGAGCATTGATATTATATACGTACGTGTACGCGCTCTCCTACACATTATATTACTAAGAATATTGTATTCCATTGCTGATTCGAAAGTCTGACGTATCTTTTCCATATGCGCTTGTGTGTTCAACACATATTTTTCTAGGTACATGCAGAAGAATTATAAGATTTATATATATAATCAGAACTTGGAAGGATATGGAAATAGTTCCTAGTAACAGTAGTGAGAATGAAGATCAGCCTCGTGGGAACAGACGATGCAAAAGGAAACGAACTAGTCTTAATGAAAGCAAATTAGCATCTTCTTCTTCCTTGAGGAGTTCAAAGACAAAAGCCGCTGCTGCTTCTGGTGGCTGCTTACAAGCACCACCCCGTGCTATAGGCGATGATGGGGTAAGTTAAATTTTTTCTTCTTTTTTTATTTATTTATATTTGTGTGTGTGTGTACACATGTATTGCTCTCAAGGAGTTGGCGGTTAATTTATAACACTTTCCTGTATTCGTAAGTTTTAACCCTATATATTCGTTTTTAACAAACTCAAATTACTATGTATATTGTTTTCATATACAGCAAACGTTTATTCTATATATCAAAGTTACAATTTGTTTGTGAAGCATTTCTGACAAATGGATTTGCATAATTTCTTTTACTTTTGAGATGACAAAGAAAGGAGTCAAGGTAAAAATTTGTTTCCAAAGTTTTCCTTAGAAGTAATGTGTCCTTCACAGTTTTAAAATGTAGTAATATCCCCCATTTATTTAAAAAACTAACGTTAACGGTTAACATTTTTAATAATAAGGGGACAGTGCTTCATTTTGAAATTTTTGGAGCAGCATTACTCTTGAGGAAAAATTATCAGGTAAAATTTATACATTAACCCTAGAGGAGGTTATATTTCCATATCATGCCTTACTAGGACTGCGTACGGCTCATGTCTGACCACAATATTCTTAGTTTTGTAAGCGTACTAGCTCGTTGTATTATTCCATATATATATATATATTATCTTTATTATCATGCTTTAAATTAGAATGAGTAATTAGATTTTGGTTTCTACCTATTGTTCTCATTTATTGTTTCGGAAGCATTTTTATGAGTGTGTGAAGTGCAACGAAGTAGGATCTTTGATTTGCTGCGATACATGTGCTTGTACCTATCATTGCCAATGCCTTGATCCACCCATTCAGGTACGCACCTTTGTCTTTGTTTAATTTATGTGTGTGTGTGTGTAGAAGGCATATTATCAAAATCTACATTGAATAATACTTGTTACACACACACACAACACATTCTGTACAATATAACTAATAATGCCAACCCGTGTTGGTGTGTATGTATGGTTTGTTTTGTCTGAATAATGCAAATTACCTTTGATTTTTTTTTTTTTTTGTGTCATGGCACTTGACGAAGAAGTCTATACCGGAGGGCGATTGGTTCTGTCCAAACTGCTCTGAAGATGACAACCTCCTCTCAGATTCAACAGCAAATCATAAGAAACGACGCCGTTCTCTGAGAAGAGCATGCAAAGTCGTCTCCTCTGGCTGTTGCTTTTGTTCAAACATCAACAAGACATTAATCCCTGATGAAAATGACTTCTTCTCCTTTAAAACCAAGTCAACTGCTCAGGTGGGTGTGTGTGCGTGTGCGTGTGTGTGTGTGTGTCTGCATGTATGCATGCATGCATGCATATGAAGACTTTGATACAAAGATAGTTTTCTTTTGGATAAAATGTTACAAATTTAGTTAATAATCCGCTTCATCTTAAAAACTTGCATCTTTAAGGTCAAGGTTCTAATCAAAGGATCTGTTATCCATAAGAATGTGGCGTCTTCAAGTTAAACTACGTTGGTGTCTTGCACTGATATAAAATTAAATCAGTGAAAACTTGTGTCTACTGTGTCATTTTTCTATATATGACTTCCTTTAAATGATTTCCATAAACAATTCATCTGTTTTTATATTATATGCGTAGTATCATATATATATATATATATTGATTTATTTGGTTGGTCTTCCGTAAATGACAGTCCAAGTTATCAAATCGTGGACAACCTTCATCAGCTCGTAATGATGATGGCGTTGGTAGTACTATTATCCAACAAAACACCAACAACAATGGAGATAAACGTTTGATCCTTAGGTACACTACATATAATATATATATATATATATCAACTTTTCTATTTACTTGAAATATCCTGCATAATTATCTTCCATTGATTTATTGATCCTTTTAATTCTTGTGTATAAGTATATTATATATTCTTTTTAACTTGCCCATCAAAAACCCAGAAAAAGAGCAGAAACAAACCAAATTGGCACTAGAAACACTGGTTGGAGGAGGGCTGGTTCAGCCCAAGCTGCTGAGAAAGATCAAAAGTGAGATCTTATTAATATTTTTGTAGTTCTGGTCATGTTTCTGTTTATTTAACAAACATTTGCAGATATATATATATATATATATAACTAAGGCTTGATATTAACATGGTCAATATAATCTTTGATCTTCCAAATTTGTCATTATTTTGGTTTTGGTCACTCAAATTTAAAATTAGCTAATAGTGGCTTTGATTCTTTAATATGCAAAATAATCTAAATTTTTATTAAATTATAGAGACAGATGTTTTAAATAAAATAAAATTTAGAAGACTAGGTGAACTTGAAAAATAAAGATTATATTGATCTATTTTATTATTAGCCCTTACAGTTTCATTAAATTTTGAGTTTCATCCCTATAACTTCTTTATTAATTCCAAATTTTTTGTTCTCAAAGTTTCATAAGGATTTGGTCTAAATGTAACCACATTAACTAGAAGTTAACGCAGTTGAAATAAAAAATAAAATAAAACCAAAACTCATTAAATATATAAGAATTAAATAAATTTTTGTTTTAGTCCATATACTAATGAATTTTGGTTTTGATTCTTGCATTTAACGATATTAACTCGGGTCAAGTATAATGAAACAATAAAGACTAAAAAGCACGACTTGAAAACTACTGGGTCCGAAATAAAAAATTTCGTGGAACTGTAAAAACTAGGGATCATGTTAACCCCGATAACTAACAAAACCATATATTTTGTTGAAGCAGTGTTAACTTGCCTCCTAGACGCAGAGGAAGACCACCTAAGAAGAGAAATTACAAAGAGCCTGGCACCAGCTCCCCCAAACCAAATGAGCAGCAGCAGCAGATCCAAAAACCGGAACTCGCAATGATCATAAATGGTGCAAATCTTCCCCCAGAATATGTAGAAGCTATAAAAGGTAACTTTTCCGCTACTACATATTTAGAAACGATATGTTTATCAATGCGTGTATGTATGAATGTAATTAATTAACAAGCTGTGTTAACTTAATGCAGCTGCTAATGAGGCAGCTCAACGTAATGCTTCTATAAAAGAGATTCCATGGTCTGGTGTGGAACTTGATGCTCTGTGGGTTGGTGTTCGAAGACATGGCCCTGATAATTGGGACACCATTTTGGAAGATCCAAATCTATATATTCTTGTGCTCTGCAGGAAAACCTCTCCTGCTCTTTCATGGAGGTGGCAAATAGAGCTTGAAAAGATGCATTCCATTCTTAAAACTTCTGGCTTCCTCTTGCCCTCTCCTCCTCCTACTACTCTTACTCATCATGAACCTCGAGAGCATAGACAAGAAGCAGCAATATCAAATGAAGGAGGAGAAGGCACACCCCAACATTTTTTGCCTCCACCGTCACAGATTCCAGTTACATCAACACAATGCTGTCCTTTGGCTCCAAATCATCACCAAGGATCATCTTCCTCTTCTTCATTTCCAACAGCAGCAGTAATAGTATCAAACGGAGGAGAAGTTGGCGGAGAACCTGTAAATCAGACACCAGATCCAAAAGCAATATTAGATGGACAGCCCATAGCAGAACAAGTTTTACTTCCACCAAAAATTTCTGTTACTTCTACCGAATTTGGTCTTTTGATTCAAAATCACCAAGGATCACCTTCTTGTTCAGTACCAGCAGCAGCAGCAACAGTACCAAACGGAGGAGAAGCTGGTGGAGAATCTGTAGATCAGACACCAGAAACTGCAGCAATATTATCAGACAGAGAAGCTACATCACAGCAAGTTTTGCCTTTGCTACAAGTTCCAGTTACTTCTAGAGAATCTGCTCCCTTGGTTCAAAATCACCAAGGATCATCTTCTTCTTGTTCGGTTCCAGTAGTAGCAGTAATAGTACCGAATGAAGGAGAAGCTGGTGGAGAACCTGTAAATCAGACACCAGAACCACCAGCAATATTATCAGACGAAGAAGCTACAGCACAGCAAGTTTTGCCTCAGCTACAAATTTCAGTTGCTTCTACAGAATCTAATTCTTTGGTTCCAAATCATCACCAAGCAACATCTTTGGTTCTAGCAGCAACAATAACAATACCAAACATAGGAGAAGCTGGTGGAGAACCTATTAATCAGACACCAGAACCACCAGCAAAATCAGACGAAGAAGCCACAACGCAACAAGTTCAAGTTGCTTCTACAGAATCTGGTCTTTTGGTTCAAAATCTCCAAGGTTCATCATCTTCTACTTCAATTATAGCTCCAGTAGTAACAGTATCAAACGGAGAAGAAGGAGGAGAACCTATAGAAGCCAACACTCAACAACGTTTGCTCCCAGAGATTCCAGTAGCTTCCCCAGATTTTGGTGCCTCTGGTCCTAATAAGCACCCAGGAGCATCTTCTTCCCTTAGAGATTCTCCTTTGATTCCAGCAGCAGAAGTGGTATCAAACGAAGAAGCAGTTGTTGGAGAACGGATAGAAGCTAGCAGTACCGATCAGAAACATTTATCTGTTGCTACTTCCCCGCCAGAATCTGGTGGAGCCTTAGTGGTGGTGGGTCGTAATAATGATCAGAGAGGATCATCTTCTTCTATGATTCAAAGGGATTGTGATGTTACTGTTGCTATTCCTCCCCCTTCTCCTCCTCCTCGATGGAGACCCAACCTGAACTTGCATCCTATGGCTAACCATATGCTGTTTGAGGCCTTTCAACAGAGGGAAGATAACTTAGAAGCTCAAATGATAAGGAACCACATGGTGGGTGTGGTGGAGGAGGCAGCTCCAGGAAGATTAGCATCCATGGCTGCACAGAGCCCTCCTGCAAATAATAACACCACTCGGCCTGACAACCTCTTCCTTGGCGGTTTCTTCCCTGTTCGAAATCACAATTAGGTCAAGCGACCGATCAAGACAGAGAGAAGCTAACTAGCTAGCTGGTGATGATGATCTGATGAGAACACTGTCTCTTGGTTTATGTTATATGCTTTGTGTGAGTGTCTCTCTCTCTCTATATCCTGGAGTTTGAGTATTATCGATATGGCATGTGTTCGGGAACTTCGTTAGAAGAATGGATTTTACAGATTTCGAAGTATTTTGTGGATTTTAAGATAGTTTTACGGATTTCAAAATGATTTTTATGGATTTCGAGATGGTTTTTACAGATTTCAAGATGATTTTATCTCGACTTATGTGTACCGTTTTGGTAACGATGCCAAACAAGCACATGTTGCAGTTATGCTAATATACTTTTATATTCCATGAAGTTATTTAATTTCCAGTTGAATGCTTTAACTATATATAGTAATAATGCTAGCTAGTTTTCTTTTAAATATATATATATCACATAAGATGCTTATTAAAATTGCATAATTGTGCATTAATCTTTAGGAGGTGATGCTTGAATAGCTTTTTTCAAGTATGTATTTAAGAAAGGTGTCGCGCGTATATTATAAGTTGATACGTACTTATTACTGGTATTAGAAAACAATCAGTTTTGTTTATTATATTTTTGGGTCGGCCACCGTGCTTCTGGTGTCATTCATCCCACCGCGTCCACCTCCAAAGTCACTTGATTCCACGTCTCTCAACTCTGCCTTTATCGGCTTTGACAATTACGAATAAACCAAAAAATAATAATAAAGAGAATTAAGTCTTAAAAGGAAGGCACCTAATTGTTAAGAAAAATTTAATAACAAGTTAAAAAAATAAATATGCTGTCATTACATGCTCACATGTTGTTTCTAAACCTTTAGATGATTTAATATGGGCTTGTTTGGGAACCCATTTGAGAGAACGACCTTTGGGAGAAATAATTTTTGAACATGACTTTTGGTAAAATAAATAAAATTTTGTTTGAATAAACCGTTGAAAAAATGCAATTACGTTTGGATAGACCGTTGGTTAAAATGACTTTTGCAAAATATGTTTAGAAAAATGTTAGAGAGATGATGTATGGATAAAAATTACTTAAAAGGTCATCAGCATTATTAATACATATAATTACTTTTTTATTTTTTTAATAAAATTAGACAGAAGTGACTTATATTGGGTTGGGCCTGAGAGACGTTGGGGGAAAAGTTGCCGTTGTGGAAAATGGCGTTATGGGAAAGAGCTCACAAACATAAATTTAGAGTTTGTTTGAATGTAAATTTAGTCATTTAATTTAAAAAGTACACTTTTTAGTCCCTTAAACTTAATGTCGATAGTCTCTCTTAACGAAAATTGCTGACTCATAAAACTTAACGCTGTTATTTTAAATCTTTTTTATTTTACATAATTTAAAATATCAAATTTATTCTATTATTAAATTAAAATTAAAGTGTGAGTATGTTTTTTCAACGTCTTATTGCACAGTCATCAATTAAATTGATAAATCAGCAATTTCCGTTAAGAGAAACTAACGGCGTTAAGTTTGAAGGACTGAAAATGTTTAAATCGTTTTTATTTTACATAATTTAAAATATCAAATTTATTCTATTATTAAATTAAAATTAAAATGTGAGTATGCTTTTTCAACGTCTTATTGCACAATCATCAATTAAATTTGATAAATCAACAATTTCCGTTAAGAGAAACTAACGGCGTTAAGTTTGAGGAATTGAAAATGCACTTTTTAAACTTAAAGGACTAAAATGAAACCTGACGCAAAAATAAAGGACTAAAAATATACTTTAACCTTTCAATAACTCAAAGGCTTTAACTTTTTGGGGGAGCCAAACGTGGATTACGAGGGAGGGTCTCTGAATAGCCCCGCTCCGTTGATCACGTGGAGACAAACACCCCTTTACCCAAAACTCTCTTGGAGAATCCAGAAAGGCTCCCCTGCATCCTCATCTCCTCACACCAATTAAGAAGTTTTTTTTTTAACATGAGATATCACTCAAACCAATTTGTAAATAACGACTCACTTTTATTTTATAATTCTGAGTTTCCATGTGGCTTGTAATGGAATTAGTCGTTAGCTATTTCTCATGCACGTATCACGCATAATCCCTGTAATTGTGTGTCATCAGTGTCAGCGTATCATGGCTATCAATGCACGCTGATATTACGCTCTTTCACGATTGTACAGCATCACTACTGATATGCTCTGTTCTTGTATATATTCCTGTGATGAATGAATAACAATCATCCTTTTCACCGCATTACTTTCTTTATGGTATCAGAGCGGTAACGTTCCTCTCTATGAACAATGAGTGCTAGCAAGGAGACAGACGCTGCTACTGGAGCAGATCACAAAAGCGATCCCAGTTCCCCTTATTTCCTCCATCCTTCCGATAACCCTGGTCACATCTATGTTGGGGATCTCCTAACGGAAGGCAACTATGCTGAATGGGCAAGCGACATGTCAAATGCGTTATATGCCAAGAACAAAGTGGGCTTCATTGATGGATCTCTTCCAATGCCGAAACTGGACTCTCCTGAACTCACTCATTGGATGCGCGGCGATGCCATGGTTAAAGGATGGTTGAAAAGCGCGATGCACAAAGATGTGCGATCCAGCGTACGCTACGCCAAGACTGCCAGGGACGTGTGGGCGGATCTCGAAGAGCGGTTTAGCAAAGGGAGTGCACCACGGGCGTACGAGTTACGGCGAGAGGTAGCGACGCTGCGAAAGGAGACACTCAGTGTGCCTACATACTACACCAAGATGAAAAGTTTATGGGATGAAATACAAACCATCACCCCTTGGCCAAAGTGTGACTGTGGAGGCTGCAAATGCAACCTTGGAAAGAAGCTCATCGACATGAAGGAGCAGGACCAGCTGTATGACTTCCTCATGGGTCTTGATGAAACTTTCAACACCATCAAGACACAAATCTTGAGCATGCAACCTATTCCACGACTGGGCCAAGCTTATCACCTCGTCGTAGAAGATGAACGACAGCGACATGTTTCAAGCCAAAATCATATGACCGTTGAGTCAACTGCCTTCCAGGTATACACTGCTCAAAAGGAACACCTGGATCGAACAAGCAGACGAGATAAACCGCAATGCACTCACTGCATGAAGCTAGGACACACTGTAGACAAATGCTACGAAATCGTCGGTTATCCATCTGACTGGAAGAAAAACATAAGAGGACGAAAGGAGAAACACGTTTCATGGAACGAAAGGCGGCACATTTCCAAGGCAGCCCAAGTCACCACCACAGAAAGTCCCATAACAGGCCTCACCTACAATCAGTTCGAACGCCTCATGCAATGTATCAACACCGAGACAACTCCATCTAAGCCGCCAGAGCCGCAGGCAAATATGGCAGGTAAACTCAACTTTCTTGACACATGGGTCATTAACACAGGTGCTACTGACCATATAGCTTGCAAGCCCACAATGCTTGATAACATAGTTCAGGCAGTCAATCAATCGTGTGTAAAAATACCCACAGGACAAGGGGTTCAAGTTGAGGGAGTTGGGAAAGCAGCATTAACGGATGACTTGCACCTAAACAGAGTCCTCTATATCCCAGACTTTCACTGCAATTTGCTGTCTGTCGGTAAACTATTGAAGCAGTATAATAATTATTGTGTGATTCTTGTTGGAAATATTTGCATAATACAGGATTACATCTCGAAGAAGACGATTGGCGTGGCTGAGGAGCATGATGGACTGTACATCTTTGGGTCACCAGATGAGAGTCGACTGGCGTTCTTCACACGGAATATGCAAGATCCTCAACTCTGGCATAACAGACTCGGCCACCCGCCCATTGAGAAGATGAAACAAATACAGTTTTTCTCCAATTTATTTACATCTAAAATACATGCTTGTGATCCATGCCTTCGAGCCAAGCAGACTCATCTTGTTTTTCCTTCTAGTTCAATAAAAACTTTGCACTTTTTTGAAATGATTCATTGTGATATTTGGGGAGGATACAAAACACCTTCACTCACTGGGGCTCACTATTTTCTAACAATAGTGGATGATTTCAGTAGAGGTGTATGGGTATATTTGATGAAAACAAAATCTGATGTCAAACATCTTCTGCCTGCCTTCATTTCCATGGTTGAGAATCAGTTTACAGTACGCATTAAACGGATTCAGACTGATAATGGGGGAGAATTCCAGTCCCAATCTCTCTTGAACTTATACACAGAGAAAGGCATAATTCTGCAAACGACTTGTCCACACACACCACAGCAGAATGGTGTGGTGGAACGTAAGCATCGATACATCCTTGAGACGGCACGCGCTCTCAGGTTCCAAGCTGGGCTGCCTCTCCATTTTTGGGGAAACTGTGTTTTGACAGCAGCACACCTCATAAATCGCCTTCCCTCACGTGCTGTTTCGCACCAAACTCCGTATGAGATAGTGTTGGGACGAACGCCGAACTACGATCAGCTGCGTGTTTTTGGATGCCTTGCCTACATGCATAATCCAAAACCCAATGACAAGTTTGATGAACGAGGAAAACCTTGCGTCTTTATCGGTTATCCACCAACTCAGAAAGGATACTTGCTATATGATCTGCATGAGGGGCAAACATTTGTGTCGAGACATGTCACCTTTCTGGAAACACAATTTCCTTTCAAGCAGGCCACCACACATACAATTTCCCCACATGAATGTCCCAACGTCCGACCTGATTCGTTTGCTGATGCAGAAGAGTATTGCACTATAGCTACAGGGCCCCAACTAGAACAACCACCAGACTTGGGCCCCAATGCTCTTGGGCCAAACATTATGCACAATGATCCGTTGGGAACCCAACACTCAAGTACGATGGTTGCAAGTGAGACCGCGGTAGACGTCCATGAACCCTTCCACAGAGATAACAGTGTGTCTGAATGTACTACTGGACGTCCGAAACGTCGGCGAGAACAACCGAAGCACCTTGCAGACTTTAACACTGATCTACCACCTTCTCTTGCTCCACATAATCTCGATGGCACCACCAGCTCTACCCATCATCCTCTGTCTAATTTTGTCTCTTATGACAAGTTTTCACCCTCGCATCGAGCCTTTCTAGCCACTATTGACGCACACAGTGACCCCACCAGCTTCTCAGAGGCTAACAAACACGCTCATTGGCGAACAGCCATGAAGAACGAGATTGATGCTTTAGAACGGAATGGTACCTGGACAATTGAGACACTACCGCCGGGTAAACGAGCCATTACCTCTAAATGGATATACAAAACCAAGTTTAAACCCAATGGAGAGATAGACAAGTATAAAGCCCGCCTTGTCGCCAAAGGTTTCACCCAACAAGAAGGAGTTGATTTTCATGAAACCTTCGCCCCGGTTGCTAAACTTGTTACAGTTCGTTGTCTGCTTGCTCTTGCAGCAAAACAACGATGGAAGGTCCACCAACTCGACGTCAATAATGCGTTCCTCCACGGTGACTTGGACGAAGAAGTTTATATGAGAATACCACAAGGATTTCATAGCCAAGGCAACAACGTAGTGTGTCGTCTGCGAAAGTCTTTGTACGGGCTACGGCAAGCTTCCCGCAACTGGTATTGTAAGTTTACCTCTGCGCTCACTAAGTGTCATTTCCGCGCGTCTCGTGCAGATCATTCTCTCTTCATTTATCGACAGGGGGAGGTTTTCACTGTGATCTTGATCTATGTTGATGACATTCTTCTAGTTAGTAATGATGATGTTCACATGGCAGCTGTGAAAACACACTTGCATCAACACTTTAGTATCAAAGATATGGGCCCTTTGAAATATTTTTTGGGGGTTGAAGTAGCGCGCTCAACTGCTGGTTTTGTGCTGAGCCAACGTAAGTACACCTTAGATATCTTACGAGAGTGTGGCATGTTGGGATGTCGCCCAAGTGCGTTTCCCATGGAGCAAAAATGTAGGCTTCGCCCTGACAAAGATGAAACTGATTTACCCACTGACTCTGCGCGTTTTCGTCGACTTCTTGGTCGCCTCCAATATTTGACTGTTACTCGTCCAGATATAACTTATGCCGTCAACACATTGAGTCGCTTCACCACTGCTCCCACACAGATTCACATGGATGCAGCTGAACGTATATTGCGGTACCTAAAGTGCAGTCCTGGACAGGGCATTTTCTTGTGCAGCACAGGAAACCTCGAGCTCACGGCTTTCTGCGATGCCGATTGGGGAGGCTGTCCAGTCACACGAAGGTCTTGTACATGGTACTTTATTTCGTTAGGGGGCTCACCAATCTCATGGAGGACAAAACGGCAAAGTGTTGTTTCTCAATCCTCCGCTGAAGCTGAATATAGGGCAATGGCAAAGACAGTGAGCGAGGTTGTCTGGCTTCGTTGGCTTCTCCACGAGTTGGGAGCCACATGTACCTCGGCAACACCCCTTTATTGCGACAACCAAGCAGCTTTACATATTGCCGCTAACCCAGTATTCCATGAGCGCATGAAGCATGTTGAAATGGACTGCTATTTTGTCCGCGAACGTATTCAGTCTCGTGAAATTGCTCCTCGGAAGATTTCTTCTCAACACCAGATCGCTGACATGTTCACCAAGCCTCTCGGACAGGAACGTCTGCATGCACTCCTTGTCAAGTTGGGCATTTCGAATCTCCATGCACCCACTTGAGGGGGAGTAATGGAATTAGTCGTTAGCTATTTCTCATACACGTATCTCGCATAATCCCTGTAATTGTGTGTCATCATTGTCAGTGTATCATGGCTATCAATGCACGCTGATATTACGCTCTTTCACGATTGTACAGCATCACTACTGATATGCTCTGTTCTTGTATATATTCCTGTGATGAATGAATAACAATAATCCTTTTTCACCGCATTACTTTCTTTAATAATTGTCTTCTTAACTTTGATAGGGCATCTTCAAAGGGGACGATTGCTCAGGCATCAGGTCATGCAGAAATAATCATGCTGTATTAATCGTAGGATACGGTTCATCGAGTGATGGTGAGGATTACTGGATTGTCAAAAACTCATGGGGACGCAGCTGGGGACAACAGGGTTACATCTTCGTCAAAAGAAACACCGGTGCTTCTCAAGGAGTGTGTAGCATAAACTGTTCTGGTGGATACCCAACCAAAGGCAATAATGAGTTTCTTTGAAGCTTGCCACTTGTAGATAAGGCACACCATCCAGCAGTAGTGAATGGCAAATGATTTGCCATTTATAAATAACTGCTGCTGATTCAACATGAAGAACAACACATTATGTGTTGTAGTATGTACGTGTGGGGAATGAATAACTAGTGCTGCTTTTATACGAAGCACAACACTAGTTATTGTTGTACTATGTGTGTATTGAGCATATAAATAAATGGCAAACGGTTTTGTCCTGGAATAAAGCTTGTCTGTCTACTCTTCATATTGAATTAAGGCTAATTGTTGCGATCAAAGAACACGTAGAATAAATCAGAACCAGCCGTACGCAAAACTGAGTTTGAGGTGAAATTGAATTGAAGAGATAAACATGACAGAATAAAGTAGGGTGGCATTGTTTTAAATATTTTGATGCAAAGAAGTTTAGGATACTGATTTCCCCACCTATTTTAAATCAAATTAATGCGTAATTTCTTATACAATAGACCAAAAGACATAACCAATAATTACCAAAACTTATAAATACATTTACCAATACAAAATCACCCCTATTCAGTCTCCTAAATTCACTCCCACTTTATAAAATTGAAAGACTAAACTAGAATCTTGTATGAAGTTATACTAGCATTTGCATAAAATTAATAAATATTTTGAATTATATTCAAATTTAATCTGTATTTTATCAAAACAAATTAATCTGTATAATTTAAAATTGCAATGGAAAGAAATACATTTAAATAATAAAGAATGCCAGATTGGAAGTTTTTTTTTTGAATTGACAAGCATGTCCTCTCTTTTGTCTAGCTGGCCCTTTGGTATGTTTCAAATTTCAATAATTCGCTTTTATTTTTTTAGTATTCTTTTATTTTTTTTTCAATTTAAGCACTCAAGTTTGATATTTTAAGTACTCATCTTTTAAATTCTTCTCAACAATCAACTTGATTTTCTAATTCTTGTATTTGATTTTTTTTCCAATATTGAGAAATGGCAAAATTGATTATAAAAAATCATAGTGATGAGAATTTAAAAATAGAGGAGTGAGTACTAAAAGTTCTAAAAATAAATATTCAAAAGATGAAAATTGAATAAAAACTAAAAAGATGAATATTGAAAACTCTAAAGCCATGTGATGATTATTATGTCGTGAAGACCCTCATCGTATTTGAGGTGTACTTATGTATAGTTTAGTTACGTTTCTTTTGAATAACATTCACATTTGCAATTTTTACCTTCTCCAGCTTTATACTACTGGCAAACGAACCGTTAATCGCCTTAGGTCCACATAAAAATTTTTAACCAAATTAATGTAATATAGTTCTAATCCCGATTATATTCACTTTGAAGAGCCGAAAATGAAATTAAATCCTAGTAAATAAAGGAAGCAACCTAAACTAAAAAAATTAGTCGAGAAATTTCTAACTAAATGATATGAATTAAACTGAAATTAAAATGTTTATTTTTGGTATTTTTATATGAAAATGATTAAAATGAATTATGGTAAAAGGAAAGAAAAAGAACAAAATATAAATGAAACACACGAATAAACAATGGTGATAATCAATCCTCCAACTTGACGACGCAGTCAATCCTTACTTCAATTGATATAAGAGATAAAATAATGAATTAAGAATTATAATCAAGCTTTAATCCAACAACTGAGCCACATCAAGTTGTCACAAAATATTTTCTAAAAATTCCAAATTACTAACTACAACCAGAATAGCAAAATGAAATTAAAGATGATAACAACTAATGTTTAATTGTAACTCTTAAATTTAAAATAATATAATTAAAGTTAACAAGAGATAATATGATCCAAGATTCCAAGCAACCTTAGAAAATCATAAAATATTAAGTCTAATCGCTGCAAATGTCATACCACTTCACGTCACCATCTGGGTGTATAGACAAATGCTAAGAGATCCAAGTCACCATCTGGGTATCGTCTGGGCCTCAACAAGTTTGCTGATATGAGTCCCGAGGAGTTCCGGCAGGTGTACCTCCGTCCGCTTGAGGCAGCGCCACCCACCAGCACCCAGACAGCTTCAAGCTACGTTCAGAAAAACGAGTCATGTGAAGGAGCACCTTCTTCCATGGATTGGAGAAAAAGGGGAGTTGTGACTCCAGTTAAAAACCAACGTAGATGTGGTGAGTTGCTCTTGCAACACACACACACTACATTGAAGAGTGTATAGACTTAACAAATATATACTAAATTTTATTTGATTAACATTTGATGGTTGATAGGAAGTTGCTGGGCATTTGGAACCATTGGAGCTATTGAATCAATAAATGCAATAAACACGGGGGAGCTTGTTTCCCTATCAGAACAAGAACTCGTAGACTGTGACTCTATAAGCCATGGCTTGTTCGGGTGGATATACAAGAGGAGCCTTTGAATGGATTGTAAAAAATGGTGGGATTAGTGAAGAAGCTGATTATCCTTGTAGAACTCGAGATGGTATTTGCAAAGCTAACATGGTTTGTTCCCCTCTCTCTCACGCACAAAAACTAGAACCAGTTTTGGGGATTATTGCTGTGATGAAAACTGTAATCTCCACTGCCCAAATGCATTTCTAAAGGATTAAATTTAAAAAATTCCAGCTAGTAGTTTTTAAATAATTTTTTTTGAAAATATGATAGATAATAAATTATCTTTATTTTATTCAAATTCTTAACATTAACAAACTAATGTCTAAATAATCAAAACTATACAAACCGTTATCCTAAGCTTTAACAAAAATGATCATAAATATCTTTTTTTTTGTATCATGCTTCTTCATGTAATTTATAGAGAAACAAAATAATTTCGAGTAAATACTAGCTAAAAATGAAAAAATATATATAATTATCAAAATGGTTTTTTTACCAAAATTATCAAAATCATAAAAGTTCGCTTTGGTGGGCTGAAGTTTAAAAAACCCCAAACCCAAAAGTTCGCTTACCTTAAGATCACATTGTTTTGGAAACAAAGAGCTGGCTTGAGAGCTCTTCCCAAAACCTAAATTTTACTTAAAAATCTAGATTTTGAAAAAGCTATTTTCTTGTCAAATCACACTCTCATATTAAATTTTCTCTTTCCTTTTTTCTTTTTTCTCTTTCCTCTTTCTTACTTATTTTTTGTTTTGAACTCCGTAAAAATCAATAACTTCCCAAATACAGGTTTTGCCCCGGAATCCGTAACTCCAAAATCTAGATTTTACCTCAAATCCGTGAAAACTATTCTCTAACAGACTTTTAAACGAGTTCAAAATCCTCAGTTTAAATAAACTTGATCGGTCTTGCCAGGTCTTATGTCTTTTCCACATATAAATTAAGGTTTCTAGTTTTCTATATGTGTTTCTTCAGCAAAATGGAAGCAGAGTGGTGAAAATTAATAGCTATTCAAAAGTACCTCAATCAGATGCTGCTCTCATATGTGCCGTTGCACAACAGCCTATTACTATGTCTTTGGATGCAACATATCTTCAATTCTACAAGGACGTGAGTTTTTTCTCAGTCCTCTCGTCCAATCTTAAATGTGTTTTTTATTATTTTATTTAATTAATCTTTTGGGTGATTTTCTAACATCTCTTCAATTTGGCCCTGAAAATTTGAGTGTATAAGTTAGGCTATGCATGCCACACAAAATTATGCTTATTTGATGATTTTTTTATTATTAAATATCAAACATGATTTTGAAATTTTCTCCCTGATTACTTCTATCTTAATTTTATTTTTGGGAAATTTTCAGTGGAGGCGGGTGTGAGAAAGATTATTGGATTGTGAAGAACCCGTGGGGAGAAAATTGGGGAACAATGGATATTTCCTCATCAAGAGGAATGCAGACTCACCAAGTCGAGTTTGTTCCATCAATAATAAGGCTTATTTCCCTTCCATATAGCCTACAAATCTATATATAAGCAATCTCATATTGTTACCAACTCAAGTCCATCATAAATTTTAAATAAAAAATTCATGAATTATTAGCTACAGTAAAATATGTTATTGAGTTATGAGTTATTGAGGCTTATTATCATAATTATAATTAATAACTACAGTAATGATAGTTAACTCATATTAGCAATTATTAATGTTATACTCTGGTTAATGATATTTTCGGTGAACATTGACTCCACTGGCTCAAATATTGATAATACCACTTAGTGGGTGATAACTCCCCATTTTTAATATAATTTGAGATATATTTTAATACATTTGGGGAGTTATTAATACAAAACTGAAAGGTTTATAAGTGATTTTGATAAGAAATGGAGTAATCACATTATTTAGGAGATTTTATTGCAAATATAATAATTTTAGAAATATTTAGGATTAAAGGAAAGAATAAAATATTTTGGTTTTTATTATTTTATTTCCTAATATTAGTATTATTATATTATCTATTAGCATATTAACATTTACAGCCACGTGAGGCAAGGAGACACGACGTCGTTGGAGGGAGAGCTGACGTGAGCAAGCTGAGCACTTAGCTTGGGTGACAACGCAACGTTTGGAAGAGCAAGAAAGCAGACAGAACAACGTCGTGTTGGAAGCTGCTGAAGGTATTTCGAAAGCTAAGGGAGTGCAACAGAAAAACGAAAAAAGGCGGTGCTGGATCTTGTGAAACCTAGAGAAAAATGCCGCTGATTGGGGGAAAAACCGTTTTATCGGCAGCATTAAAAGGAAGAGGAAGCAGCAACGGTCTTGGGGCAGGAGGCTGGAACAGTTGCAACAGAACGCAAGAAGTGCGGCTGATCTGAGGAGGAATAGGGAAGCAGCAGGAGACTTTGTGGAGCTTTTGACGGTCACGAAGCTGAGAGACGAGAGTTTTCGACTGCATGCACTGGAGCTGGAAACAGTTTCAGCGGCAACGAGAGAGAGCGTCGCTGTGACGGTGAGGTCGTTGCTTGAGAGAGCGTCATCTGTGCAGAGAGCGTAGAGGGCGTCGCTGGTCTAGTGTCGACGGCGTTTGAACCAGAAGGAGCCTGGAGGCATCGTCTGAACGCACGAGAGAAGCAGCAGCAAGCAACAGGAACTGGTTTTTGCTGACGCGTGAGAGTGATGCTGGAGGTCACGTCGTGGAGAAGCTGAAACCAGAAGCTGGGCGTCGGGTAGCGGAAAGAGAAGAAGCTGGAAGTGCGAAGGCAGCGTTTGGCGCCTCTTTTTCCTAAATTCCTTTATTCTCTCTTTGAATTAAATTCCTCAATGCTTTGCTCTTGTTGCTGAAATGTTTAGTGGCTAAGCAATTTGTTCTAGGATTATTTTAAACCTTTGCATGGATTGAGATTGGATAATACGCTCTTTGGTGATTAGTGACTTATATGTTAATTTTATCTTGATGCTTCTAATTGATTAGCCATCACTTAGATTGATTTGTCCAATTAAATTTAGCTTGAGAGAGTTAATTTAATTGCAGGACTTAGATAAAATTATGTTAGACTTGAAATTTAAATAATTAAATGGATGGTTTGTTAGTAACATAGAGATATAGTTATTAACCTAGCATTGTCATATTAAGGTTGTTGCGTAATGATTATTTTCCTTTGACTGTAGCAAGAGATTGTGCATGTTAAATGAGGATATTAATTTGGTTATGACTTGAGAG